>JAVIAB010000051.1:149548774-149604642 GCA_032433765.1 Megaustenia siamemsis | reverse complement strand
ATATTCCAATAAAGCGACAGACAGTCTATATCTTCAATCTTTTTCCCCGACTAAATTTTTTGTCGGAATTCTTAGTCGTGCCAAAAACACTTATCTACATGATTTTACAAATTTGCTTAATTTTCTCAATAGCCTGCTTTAGATCTAAAGTTGGTCATGATTTGTCAAAATATGGCGTTTGACAGTCCGACCGAACATTAGAAGCAGACGTATTGTTTGTGAAATTGAAGAGCCCATAACTTTGATGATTATAAATAAAAGGTTGAGCAGCCGGCGTGCAGTGACATAGAGATGGTGAGAAGAAAGGGGGAGGGGTTCAAAAATTACCGACTGGAAATTCAAAAAGAGTAAGATACAGAGTTTGACGTTAGTTTGTCTCAGACATTTGTGCAAGCTGAAATTCGTTCCATCAGTATAAATTATACATGATATGCTATAAACGCATGTGTGCATACTTTTTAACGGAATACATTTTTGTGTTAAATAATGGCCTCTGCGAGTGCAAACCACACCTCAATTCCCGCTAAGTAAACGCAAGCGAACTGTATTGACACTGAACCAGAAGATTGAAATCGCTAGTAGACTTGAAAAAGGCGTTAATCGCAACGTTTTGATGACTGAATTTGGCATAGCCTCTTCAACATTATATGACATACGAAATCAAAAAGATGAGTTGTTTAAGTTTGCGTCGGAGTCTGAAAGCAGCAACAATATACACCAGAGACGAAGTATGAAACGGCCAAAATTTGAAAAACTCGACGACGTCCTTTATGTGTGGTTTTAGAAAGAGGAAGAAAAGGAATGCCAATATCAGGACCCATGTTGATAGAGAAAGCTAGTGAATGTCACACGAATTTAAATATTTCTGAGCATTGCAATTTTTCAATCATGTTTTTTCATAAATTTTGAGTTTGGTTTTCTTACTCTCGATTATCCAGAAAAATTCAATTATCCAGAATGGGTTCTTCCCCGAGCATTCCGGATAATCGAGACTTTACTGTACTTCCTGTTGGTGTCTAATGATCAGCCATGTCGACCTTCCTACCTCTAGACTGTTTTGATTTTTCCCTGGTGATAGTAGTACTTCCTGTTGGTGTCTAATGATCAGCCATGTCGACCTTCCTACCTCTAGACTGTTTTGATCTTTCCCTGGTGATAGTAGTACTTCCTGTTGGTGTCTAATGATCAGCCATACCGACCTTCCTACCTCTAGACTGTTTTGATCTTTCCCTGGTGATAGTAGTACTTCCTGTTGGTTTCTAATGATCAGCCATGCCGACCTTCCTACCTCTAGACTGTTTTGAGACCACAAACTCATTCATCGCCCATGAAGTCCCCTTAGCTGATTTCAAAACTAATATCACCCTTCTATTCTCGTGACCTTTTCACGCTTTTCCTTACTCACTCACTCACTCACTCACTACTCACTCACTCTACTCACTCACTCACTTACTCACTCACTCACTTACTCACTCACTCACTCACTCACTCACTCACTCACTCACTCACTTACTCACTCACACACTCACTCACTCACTGTTATACTTTTTTTCTTACTCTTCTCTATTACCCCGCTTTTACAATATTACTCCAGACTATAGTATCTTCTGTCTCCACCGTTCGCGATCTCGATTTCCTTGAATTCCGCCAGCTGTCGCCAATGTATACCAATTTCCTCTTTTCATGATGTGCTAAAAAAATGTCGATTATTTCATCTATCTAGCATCTTCTCTAAATGTCGTCTGCGATCTCTCTGTCCCTATATTTTGCCAGTTGTAACTAAATCTTACAGCTTTTCTCTTCTCAAGGTTTGCCCGAAAAATGTTGATTGTTCCTTTCTGGTGTTGTTTTGAAGGTCTCTTTTTGTGATGGACTCGTTGATATCATTCACTTTGGTCTTTTACAGGGTAGCTTTATTTTTTTTTATTTATTTATTTTTTTTTTTTGGGGGGGGGGGGTTGCAGGGCAGTTGTGGATGACTTAGTCCTAGATATAAGGGAAGAGAGCGCTCAGAAGAAAAAGAGGATAAAAGATGGGCATAAACCAGGTAAAGCCACACAAAAACTGTCTAGACAGATACCATGACCGTGGAATGACAGATATTCAGTTAAAATGGCAAAACGACCACATGCAGAAAGTCTGCTTGAAAGTTTCTGAAACATGTAACATTTGTCCGTGGCGAACGATGTTTACAATCAGCAACGGCAAGTTAGGGTAATAATCAGCACCGGCAAATGAGGATAACAATCACCAACGGCAAGTTAGGATAACAATCAGCACCGGCAAATGAGGATAACAATCACCAACGGCAAGTTAGGATAACATACACCAACGGCAAATGTGGATTACAATCACCAACGGAAATGTGGATTACAATCACCACGGCAAATGTGGATTACAATCACCAACGGCAAATGAGGATTACAATCACCAACGGCAAGCTAGGATAACAATCACCAACGGCAAATGAGGATTACAATCACCAACGGCAAGGTAGGATAGCAATCAGCAACGGCAAATGAGGATTACAATCACAAACGGCAAATGAGGATTACAATCACAAACGGCAAATGAGGATTACAATCACAAACGAAAGCGAGGATAACCACCACCAGCGGTAAACAAAGGTAATAATCACCAACATTAAACAGGATAACCACAACCAACGGTAAACGATAATAACAACCACCAACATCAAAGGATAACACCACCACGGTAAACGATAATACAATCACAATATCAACAAGGATAACAACCACCAATGGTAAACGATAATACAATCACCAATATCAAACAAGGATAACAACCACCAATGGTAAACGATAATAACAATCACCAATATCAAACAAGGATAACAACCACCATGGTAAACGATAATAACAATCACCAATATCAACAAGGATACAACCACCATGGTAAACGATAATAACAATCACCATATCAAACAAGGATAACAACCACCAATGGTAAACGATAATAACAATCACTAACATCAAACAAGGATATAACCACCAACGTACGATAATAACAATCACCAATATCAAACAAGGATAACACCACCATGGTAAACGATAATAACATCACCAATATCAAACAAGGATAACAACCACCACGGTAAACGATAATAACAATCACCAATATCAAACAAGGATAACAACCACCAACGGTAAACAAAGATAACAATCACCAAACCACAAACCAATATAACAACAACCTTCGATGTGTCTATTGCTAGCACCTGTCTTGGATGTATTGAGGCTACTGCAGAAACCAATTGTGCCACACCATTCCCTGCCACAGGTGCGTCTTGCATGCACAGTTTGGCACGTCTGGTGTTGATTTTGTCTAACCTTTCTGGCAGCGTGAGCTTGTATATATTTATTCTACCTGAGGTGATGTAATGTCTGCAGATGTACAAGCTACAAGTGAATCTCCTATATCCTGTTGCTTCATTTGTTACGTTTGTCATGTCTCTTCTTCTAACTTTCAGCTCCCTGTGGAGCATAGGTCTTCAATAAACACTTTCCAAGCCGCTCTGTTTCTTTCCATTCTTTTAAGATCGTTCCATGCTTTCCCATTATCTTCATCTCTGCTTCTATCTGTCTTCTTCCTGAATTCCTTGGTCTTCCTCTTTGTCTTTTCCCTGAGGATTCCAAAAAGGGTCTGTGTGTAATATATTCTCAGTTGGCTTCCGCAGTGTGTGTCCTATCCAGTGCCATTGTCTCCATGTTTCACAGCCATATAAAATAAGACTGGCTTAACACTGGAGTTAAACATTTTTATTTTATTTGGCAGCATGAGCTTGTATGTATTTATTCTACCTGAGATGATGCAATGTCCGCAGATGTACAGTCTACAAGTGAATCTCCTATATCACATTGCTTCATTTGTTACGTTTGTCATGTGTCTACCATCATTTCTCTTTTATTTTTTGCTTTCAAATTCTGTGGTTATATTTTTTTGTCTTGACAACTACCTCCTCATAATCCCTTTATTTTCCGGAGTACATCTTTTCTCTTTGTCCCCGCCCCATTACAAACACCCCTTTATGTAAATTGTAAAATTATCCTACAAGGTTACGATACATGTATGGTGGGGGAGGGCTGGGTAGAGGTACAGCGTCAGCCTCAGGACAGAGAGGACCCGGATTCAAGGCCATTAGAAGCGGTGGTGATTTGTCAAAAATAGAAGAACAAAATTCCTTTTTTTTTCAAAGTGATACCCTCCCCTGATCTCTTGGTCGTGAGATCCGATCTCTAGCCCTCTCTGACAACGGCGAGAAATAGAAGCTACGTTGTTCACACGCGAACTTTCCAGAAAATGTTAGCAGTTCAAAAGTCGAAAAGAGCAGGCAAGACTGTTAAGTAAATAAACCCATACCGGAGACGGATTTGTCGGGTCGAAAGATGCAGATATCCAGGTCGTGAACTAACGACACAACGCACCAACATCCACAAAACTGGTGAGGGCTGAGATAACGAAAGTTTCTCAGTTTCAAAGTTTCATTTAGCTTAGCCGACTTAAGGCCTCACCAAACAGGGGGCCTCAAAGTTTCATTTAGCTTAGCCGACTTAGGGCCTCACCAAACAGGGGGCCTCAAAGTTTCATTTAGCTTAGCCGACTTAGGGCCTCACCAAACAGGGGGCCTCAAAGTTTCATTTAGCTTAGCCAACTTAGAGCCTCACAAAACAGAGGTCCTCAAAGTTTCATTTAGCTTAGCCAACTTAGGACCTCACCAAACTGGGGGCCTCAAAGTTTCATTTAGCTTAGCCAACTTAGAGCCTCACAAAACAGAGGGGTCAAAGTTTCATTAGTTTAGCCAACTTGGGCCTCACCTAACAGGGGGCCTCCAAGTTTCATTTAACTTAGCCAACTTAGGCCCTAGCCAAGTTTAAATCCGGCTATGTTTAAAACCGATTATGTTTAATATCAAATGCGATCTTGGGGACATGTTAAAAGACACAACAGCCTACTAAAAGTACTCCTGGAGGAGAAAATACAAGGTAAAAGAGGCAGAGGCAGACCAAGACTAACATGGACGAGTAACATCAAAAGATGAACAAATCAGCCTATGACAACCTGCACCATCAAAGCAAGAGACAGAGCAGAATGGCGCTCCATGGTAGCCAACCGTCGTTGCGGAGACGGCACTCGATGATGATGATGATGTTTATTTTCTGTGATTTGACTCATAGACAAAGGTTGTTGTTTATTTTGATGTTTGCATCAAAGTAGAACACACCAATGACCTGTCACCGGCTGTAACTAAAACTAAAGAATGAAACACGCAAGTCCCATTTCAACGTGTCTTTTAAGTCTGGACAATACAAGCTCTCATTAGCTCCCTCACTTTTTATAAGTTGGATAATCTCAATAGGAGCCGCGATAGCTCAGAGTGAGGGAGCCGCGATAGCTCAGTGTTAGTGAACTGGGCTACAAAGGATAAGAGGTCGGGTTCGATCATTGAACAGAACCCGGTCGTGGTTAATGCTGAGGTCAACGGTCTCATCTGCGATAACACCGATGAGAAAGATGCAGTCATCTATACAGACGGATCTGTAAGACGACACCAAAGAAGTGCATGGGCATTTACAGCACGCTCGGCAGGCAGAATAGTCAAAGAAGACAGTGGTGCATACGTCATGACCACGAGTAGCATGACAATGGAGGCGATGGCAGTGACCAGGGCATTCAAAATGGTTAGAGTCACAAGACTACACCCACGCATGTATGCTGAGTGATTCGATGAGCATGATAAAAAAAAGTGGAGGCGGGCTCTGTACGCATGCAATGGGTAGAGTCGTTGCAGAAATCCAAAATACGTAAGGTCACCTTTGTCTATGTCCCTGGACATGCGGGAGTACGGGGAAATGAAAGGGCGGACAGGTTGGCTAGCTGCGCTGTCGTTGAGGACGGGCAACCAATGGATCGGTGGGACATCATCAATGCCCTCCGAGATGTGGGAAGAGCACAGGACTTCGACAAACACTGATCCACGTCACTTCTTCGGATAATGGAAATGGGAGTTAAGATGGGCACAACCAGAAATGAGAAACTTAGTGGCCGTGTAAGAAGACTTATCAACCAACATAGAACTGGAGTCGTCAGTCGCTGGACACTGAGGGAATTGCTGAGGAGGGGATCTGAGCACCTATGGACATGTTCGGAGAGTCATGATGATGACCCGCAAATAACTCAATAACTCAGTTCCCAATCTTCATTTCGTGTAATTACAACAGCGACAGCGTTAAAACACGATTACAAAATGCATCATAGCAAAGGGTGAACAATTATAATCCTGCTACAAACTGTAGGACAACAAATATGAAGAACAAAAATAAAGTGAAGTTTTGAAAGCACAAACAAAGCAAATGCTCATCCAGCGAGTGAAACAAAACTGCATTGGTTCGTTTTCTTCTTCTACTTCTTCCTCTTTTATTTCTTCCTCTTCCTCTTTTTTTCTTCTACTTCTTTCCTTCCTCATTTCCGTCCAACGTTATATTGGTATTATATTGGTATCTACAGTTTTGGTTTATTATGACAAAATGGATGCTAGAGGCAGGGAACACGATGCCTGTTGTAACAGCGCGGAATATTGGAAGAATCTACTTATTTCCATGTGACCAAGTTTGACAATCTGTAGCACTATTCGTTTACTACCCTCTCCTCTCTATTGTTTCGTTATCTCAGCCCTCACCAGTTTTGTGGATGTTGGTGCGTTGTGTCGTTAGTTCACGACCTGGATATCTGCATCTTTCGACCCGACAAATCCGTCTCCGGTATGGGTTTATTTACTTAACAGTCTTGCCTGCTCTTTTCGACTTTTGAACTGCTAACATTTTCTGGAAAGTTCGCGTGTGAACAACGTAGCTTCTATTTCTCGCCGTTGTCAGAGAGGGCGTAGATCGGATCTCACGAAATAGAAGCTACGTTGTTCACACGCGAACTTTCCAGAAAATGTTAGCAGTTCAAAAGTCGAAAAGAGCAGGCAAGACTGTTAAGTAAATAAACCCATACCGGAGACGGATTTGTCGGGTCGAAAGATGCAGATATCGAGGTCGTGAACTAACGACACAACGCACCAACATCCACAAAACTGGTGAGGGCTGAGATAACGAAACAATAGAGAGGAGAGGGTAGTAAACGAATAGTGCTACAGATTGTCAAACTTGGTCACATGGAAATAAGTAGATTCTTCCAATATTCCGCGCTGTTTCAAACAGGCATCGTGTTCCCTGCCTCTAGCATCCATTTTGTCATAATCAACCAAAACTGTAGATACCAATATAATACCAATATAACGTTGGACGGAAATGAGGTAGGAAAGAAGAAGAAGAGGTAGAAAAAAGAGGAAGAGGAGGAAGAAAAGTGGAAGAAGCAGAGGAAAACGAACCAATGCAGTTTTGTTTCACTCGCTGGATGAGCATTTCCTTTGTTTGTGCTTTCAAAACTTCACTTTATTTTTGTTCTTCATATTTGTTGTCCTACAGTTTGTAGCAGGATTATAATTGTTCACCCTTTGCTATGATGCATTTGTAATCGTGTTTTAACGCTGTCGCTGTTGTAATTACACGAAATGAAGATTGGGAACTGAGTTATTGAGTTATTTGCGGGTCATCATCATGACACTCCGAACATGTTCATAGGTGCTCAGATCCCTTCCTCAGCAATTCCCGCAGTGTCCAGCGACTGACGACTCCAGTTCTGTGTTGGTTGATAAGTCTTCTTATACGGCCACTAAGTTTCTCATTTCTGGTTGTGCCCATCTTAACTCCCATTTCCATTATCCGAAGAAGTGACGTGGATCAGTGTTTGTCGAAGTCCTGTGCTCTTCCCACATCTCGGAGGGCATTGATGATGTCCCACCGATCCATTGGTTGCCCGTCCTCAACGACAGCGCAGCTAGCAACCTGTCCCCCCTTTCATTTCCCGTACTCCCGCATGTCCAGGGACATAGACAAAGGTGACCTTACGTATTTTGGATTTCTGCAACGACTCTACCCATTGCATGCGTACAGAGCCTGCCTCCACTTTTTTTATCATGCTCATCGAATCACTCAGCATACATGCGTGGGTGTAGTCTTGTGACTCTAACTATTTTGAATACCTTGGTCACTGCCATCACCTCCATTGTCATGCTACTCGTGGTCATGCGTATGCACCACTGTCTTCTTTGACTATTCTGCCTGCCGAGCGTGCTGTAAATGCCCATGCACTTCTTTGGTGTCGTCTTACAGATCCGTCTGTATAGATGACTGCATCTTTCTCATCGGTGTTATCGCAGATGAGACCGTTGACCTCAGCATTAACCACGACCGGGTTCTGTTCATGATCGAACCCGACCTCTTATCCTTTGTAGCCCAGTCACTAATCACTGAGCTATCGCGTCCCCAGTTCACTAACCACTGAGCTATCGCGGCTCCCCAGTTCACTAACCACTGAGCTATCGCGGCTCCCCAGTTCACTAACCACTGAGCTATCGCGGCTCCCCAGTTCACTAACCACTGAGCTATCGCGGCTCCCTATTGAGATTATCCAACTTTATAAAAAGTGAGGGAGCTAATGAGAGCTTGTATTGTCCAGACTTAAAAGACACGTTGAAATGGGACTTGCGTGTTTCATTCTTTAGTTTTAGTTACAGCCGGCGACAGGTCATTGGTGTGTTCTACTTTGATGCAAACATCAAAATAAACAACAACCTTTGTCTATGAGTCAAATCACAGAAAATAAACATCATCATCATCATCGAGTGCCGTCTCCGCAACGACGGTTGGCTACCATGGAGCGCCATTCTGCTCTGTCTCTTGCTTTGATGGTGCAGGTTGTCACATGTTGATTTGTCCATCTTTTGATGTTACTCGTCCATGTTAGTCTTGGTCTGCCTCTGCCTCTTTTACCTTGTATTTTCCCCTCCAGGAGTACTTTTAGTAGGCTGTTGTGTCTTTTAACATGTCCCACAGATCGCATTTGATAATAAACATAATCGGTTTTAAACATAGCCGGATTTAAACTTGGCTAGGGCCTAAGTTGGCTAAGTTAATGAAACGTTGAGGCCCCCAGTTTGGTGAGGCCCTAAGTTGGCTAAGCTAAATGAAACGTTGAGGTCCCATGTTTAGTGAGGCCCTTAGTTGGCAAAGCTAAATGAAACTTGGAGGCCCCCTGTTTGGTGAAGCCCTAAGTTGGCTAAGTTAAATGAAACGTTGAGGTCCCATGTTTGGTGAGGCCCTAAGTTGGCAAAGCTAAATGAAACTTGGAGGCCCCCTGTTTGGTGAAGCCCTAAGTTGGCTAAGTTAAATGAAACGTTGAGGTCCCATATTTGGTGAGGCCCTAAGTTGGCAAAGCTAAATGAAACTTGGAGGCCGCCTGTTTGGTGAGGCCTAAGTTGGCTAAGCTAAATGAAACGTTGAGGCCCCATGTTTGGTGAGGCCCTAAGTTGGCAAAGCTAAATGAAACTTGGAGGCCCCCTGTTTGGTGAAGCCCTAAGTTGGCTAAGTTAAATGAAACGTTGAGGTCCCATGTTTGGTGAGACCCTAAGTTGGCAAAGCTAAATGAAACTTGGAGGCCCCCTGTTTGGTGAAGCCCTAAGTTGGCTAAGTTAAATGAAACGTTGAGGTCCCATGTTTGGTGAGGCCCTAAGTTGGCTAAGCTAAATGAAAAGTTGAGGTCCCATGTTTGGTGAGGCCCTAAGTTGGCAAAGCTAAATGAAACGTTGAGGTCCCATGTTTGGTGAGGCCCTAAGTTGGCAAAGCTAAATGAAACGCTGAGGTCCCATGTTTGGTGAGGCCCTAAGTTGGCAAAGCTAAATGAAACGTTGAGGTCCCATGTTTGGTGAGGCCCTAAGTTGGCAAAGCTAAATGAAACGTTGAGGTCCCATGTTTGGTGAGGCCCTAAGTTGGCTAAGCTAAATGAAACGTTGAGGTCCCATGTTTGGTGAGGCCCTAAGTTGGCAAAGCTAAATGAAACGTTGAGGTCCCGTGTTTGGTGAGGCCCTAAGTTGGCTAAGCTAAATGAAACTTTGAGGCCCCTGTTTGGTGAGGCCCTAAGTTGGCTAAGCTAAATGAAACTTTGAGGCCCCCTGTTTGGTGAGGCCCTAAGTTGGCTAAGTTAAATGAAACTTT
The DNA here is from genome assembly GCA_032433765.1 of Megaustenia siamemsis. Lineage (NCBI taxonomy): Eukaryota > Metazoa > Mollusca > Gastropoda > Stylommatophora > Ariophantidae > Megaustenia > Megaustenia siamemsis. The sequence continues at coordinate 149,594,524 of JAVIAB010000051.1, read as the reverse complement.
GAGGCCCCCTGTTTGTGATGCCTAAGTTGGCTAAGCTAAATGAAATTGAGGCCCCCTGTTTGGCGAGGCCCTAAGTTGGCTAAGCTAAATGAAACTTTGAGGCCCCCTGTTTGGTGAGGCCTCAAAGTTGGCTTAGCTAAATAAAACTTTGAGGCCCCCTGTTTGTGATGCCCTAAGTTGGCTAAGCTAAATGAAACTTTAAGGCCCCCTGTTTGGTGCGGCCCTAAGTTGGCTAAGCTAAATGAAACTTTGAGGCCCTCTGTTTGGTGAGGTCCTAAGTTGGCTAAGCTAAATAAAACTTTGAGGCCCCTGTTTGGTGAGGACCAAAGTTGGCTAAGTTAAATGAAACTTTGAGGCCCCCTGTTTGGTGAGGCCCTAAGTTGGCTAAGCTAAATGAAACTTTGAGGCCCCTGTTTGGTGAGGCCATAAGTTGGCTAAGCTAGTTGAAACTTGAGGCCCCCTGTTTGGCGAGGTCCTAAGTTGGCTAAGCTAAATGAAACTTTGAGGCCCTCTGTTTGGTGAGGTCCTAAGTTGGCTAAGCTAAATTAAACTTTGAGGCCCCATGTTTGGTGAGGACCAAAGTTGGCTAAGTTAATGAAACTTTGAGGCCCCCTGTTTGGTGAGGCCCTAAGTTGGCTAAGCTAAATGAAACTTTGAGGCCCCCTGTTTGGTGATGCCATAAGTTGGCTAAGCTAGTTGAAACTTGAGGCCCCTGTTTGGCGAGGTCCTAAGTTGGCTAAGCTAAATGAAACTTTGAGGCCCCTTGTTTGGTGAGGCCCAAAGTTGGCTTAGCTAAATAAAACTTTGAGGCCCTCTGTTTGGTGAGGCCTAAGTTGGCTAAGCTAAATGAAACTTTGAGGCCCTCTGTTTGGTGAGGCCCTAAGTTGGCTAAGCTAAATGAAACTTTGAGGCCCTCTGTTTGGTGAGGTCCTAAGTTGGCTAAGCTAAATGAAACTTTGAGGCCCCCTGTTTGGTGAGGACCAAAGTTGGCTAAGTTAAATGAAACTTTGAGGCCCCCTGTTTGGTGAGGCCCTAATTTGGCTAAGCTAAATGAAACTTTGAGGCCCCCTGTTTGGTGAGGCCATAAGTTGGCTAAGCTAAATGAAACTTGAAGGCCCCCTGTTTGGTGAGGCCCTAAGTTGGCTAAGCTAAATGAAACTTTGAGGCCCTCTGTTTGGTGATGCCATAAGTTGGCTAAGCTAGTTGAAACTTGAAGGCCCCCTGTTTGGCGAGGTCCTAAGTTGGCTAAGCTAAATGAAACTTTGAGGCCCCTTGTTTGGTGAGGCCAAAGTTGGCTTAGCTAAATAAAACTTTGAGGCCCTCTGTTTGGTGAGGCCCTAAGTTGGCTAAGCTAAATGAAACTTTGAGGCCCCTGTTTGGTGAGGCCCTAAGTTGGCTAAGCTAAATGAAACTTGAGGCCCTCTGTTTGGTGAGGTCCTAAGTTGGCTAAGCTAAATGAAACTTTGAGGCCCCCTGTTTGGTGAGGCCCTAAGTTGGCAAAGCTAAATGAAACTTGGAGGCCCCTGTTTGGCGAGGACTAAGTTGGCTAAGTTAAATGAAACTTTGAGGCCCCCTGTTTGGTGAGGCCCTAAGTTGGCTAAGCTAATGAAACTTTGAGGCCCCCTGTTTGGTGAGGCCCTAAGTTGGTTAAGCTAAATGAAACTTTGAGGCCATCTGTTTGGTGAGTCCCTAAGTTGGCTAAGCTAAATGAAACTTTGAGGCCATCTGTTTGGTGAGGCTCTAAGTTGGCTAAGCTAATGAAACGTTGAGGCCATCTGTTTGGTGAGGTCCTAAGTTGGCTAAGCTAATGAAACTTTGAGGCCATCTGTTTGGTGAGGCCCTAAGTTGGTTAAGCTAAATGAAACTTTGAGGCCCTCTGTTTGGTGAGTCACTAAGTCGGCTAAGCTAAATTAAACTTTGAGGCCCATGTTTGGTAAGGACCAAAGTTGGCTAAGCTAAATGAATCGTTGAGGCCCCCTGTTTGGTGAGGCCCTAAGTCGGCTAAGCTAAATTAAACTTTGAGGCCCCATGTTTGGTAAGGACCAAAGTTGGTTAAGCTAAATGAAACTTTGAGGCCCCTGTTTGGTGAGGCCCTAAGTCGGCTAAGGTAAATAAACTTGGAGGCCCTATGTTTGGTAAGATAAATGAAAAGTTTGAAGCCCCCTGTTTGGTGAGGCTTCAAGTGCTAAGCTAAATGAAACTTTGAGGCCCCCTGTTTGGTGAGGCCCTAAGTTGGCTAAGCTAAATGAAACTTTGAGGCCCCCTGTTTGGTGATGCCATAAGTTGGCTAAGCTAATTGAAACTTGAAGGCCCCCTGTTTGGCGAGGTCCTAAGTTGGCTAAGCTAAATGAAACTTTGAGGCTCCCTGTTTGGTGAGGCCCAAAGTTGGCTTAGCTAAATAAAACTTTGAGGCCCTCTGTTTGGTGAGGCCCTAAGTTGGCTAAGCTAAATGAAATTTTGAGGCCCCGTTTGGTGAGGCCCTAAGTTGGTTAAGCTAAATGAAACTTTGAGGCCCTCTGTTTGGTGAGGTCTTAAGTTGGCAAAGCTAAATGAAACTTGGAGGCCCCCAGTTTGGCGAGGGACTAAGTTGGCTAAGTTAAATGAAACTTTGAGGCCCCTGTTTGGTGAGGCCCTAAGTTGGTTAAGCTAATGTAACTTTGAGGCCATCTGTTTGGTGAGTCCCTAAGTTGGCTAAGCTAAATGAAACTTTGAGGCCATATTTTTGGTGAGGCCCTAAGTTGGCTAAGCTAATGAAACGTTGAGGCCATGTGTTTGGTGAGGCCCTAAGTTGGCTAAGCTAATGAAACTTTGAGGCCATCTGTTTGGTGAGGCCCTAAGTTGGTTAAGCTAAATGAAACTTTGAGGCCCTCTGTTTGGTGAGTCCCTAAGTCGGCTAAGCTAAATTAAACTTTGAGGCCCCATGTTTGGTAAGGACCAAGTTGGCTAAGCTAAATGAATCGTTGAGGCCCCCTGTTTGGTGAGGCCCTAAGTCGGCTAAGCTAAATTAAACTTGGAGGCCCTATGTTTGGTAAGCTAAATGAAACGTTGAGGCCCCCTGTTTGGTGAGGCTTCAAGTGCTAAGCTAAATGAAACTTTGAGGCCCCCTGTTTGGTGAGGCTCAAAGTTGGCTAAGCTAAATGAAACTTTGAGGCCCCCTGTTTGGTGAGGCTTCAAGTGCTAAGCTAAATGAAACTTTGAGGCCCCCTGTTTGGTGAGGCTCAAAGTTGGCTAAGCTAAATGGAACTTTGAGGTCCTGTGGTGAGGGCCCAAGTTGACTAAGCTAAATGAAACTTTGAGGTCCTGTTGTGAGGGCCCAAGTTGACTAAGCTAAATGAAACTTTGAGGTCCTGTGGTGAGGGCCCAAGTTGACTAAGCTAAATGAAACTTTGAGGTCCTGTGGTGAGGGCCCAAGTTGACTAAGCTAAATGAAACTTTGAGGTCCTGTGGTGAGGCGCCCAAGTTGACTAAGCTAAATGAAACTTTGAGGTCCTGTGTGAGGGCCCAAGTTGGCTAAGCTAAATGAAACTTTGAGGTCCTGTGGTGAGGGCCCAAGTTGACTAAGCTAAATGAAACTTTGAAAGCCCGTGTTAACACCAGAAGGTCTCTATCACAGATGAAAAAATAAAGAAATGTGAGGCCCCCTCGGATAGTGAAGGCCCCCTCGGATAGTGAGGCCCCCTCGGATAGTGAGGCCCCCTCGGATAGTGAGGCCCCCTCGGATAGTAAGGCCCCCTCGGATAGTAAGGCCCCCTCGGATAGTAAGGCCCCCTCGGATAGTAAGGCCCCCTCGGATAGTGAGGCCCCCTCGGATAGTAAGGCCCCCTCGGATAGTGAGGCCCCCTCGGATAAAATACACGATGCAGTATTGATGGACCAGTCTTGCTCTCCTCAAATATTTGTCACTGTACGTTTTCTTTGTAACTAGAGTTGAACATGTTAAGAGAATCCAGATTCTTGTCAATATACGAGTCTAGATAATCACAAGTCTGTCTAGACAATCACTTAAACTAGACATATTAAGAACATGTTAAAAACATTAGATTTGTTTGTCCTGTCTAGTGCACTGAATCAGCCCATATTTTTTTTAACATTTTATTTTACTACACAGAGCAAGAGTCGATAAATACAATCTATGGGTCGAGTTCAGGATCATTGATCTAGTTAAGTATAATAACATCCCATTACTAATCATTACGATCTAATATGACACTCACGAAGATACAGACCTTCTTGCGCAGAATAAAAAGATAGAAATGGCAGGACAAAATCATTAACGTAGAAATATTGAAAAGTACATCAAATTCCAGTGAACATAGAGATACAACGGCGGCAATAGCGCTGGATAGGACACACAATGCAGAAGTCAACAAAGAGTATTACAAAACAGGCATTTTTGGCATCCTTATGGGAAAAGACAAAAAGAAAGACCAAAATACTCGTGGAAAAGACAGATGGAAGCAAAGATGTAGTTGATGGGGAAGGCATGGAATGATGTTAAAAGAATGGCAAAAAAAAACAGAACGGCTTGGAAAGTGTTTACTGAAGACCTATGCTCCACAGGGAGTTGAAAGTGTTTATTGAAGACCTATGCTCCACTGTGAGCTGAAAGTGTTTATTGATGACATATGCTCCACAGGGAGCTGAAGTGTTTATTGAAGACCTATGCTCCACAGGGAGTTGAAAGTGTTTATAGAAGACCTATGCTCCACAGGGAGTTGAAAGTGTTTATAGAAGACCTATGCTCCACAGGGAGCTGAAAGGAAAAAAGAAGAGAGAGCTCATTACTACTTTCAATGACATTTCTGTCTGGCACAATATATTTGTTATAAACTAAATGACGAGATAATTAAAATATTGAATATATATATTGATAATTAAAATATAAACTGAATGCAATTAAGGGAACAAAATTGTCCAGTAATTCATCTTCTTCTACTTTCCTTCCTCATCTGTCTTTCAGCGTCGAGGGGAGATATAATTTGCGGTCTTTTGCTCTTCTGTTCGCCTCTGCTGCTGTTATGTTTCCTAATGCTACTAATATTCCATCGGCCCATCTTTTTCGTGGTCGACCATTGGGTCTGGTATTCTCACAACTTTTGTTGTATTGTGTTTTGATCTTTCTGCCTTGTCACGTGGCCAAACCATTTTATCTGTTGTTTCTTTATATATTCTATGGCGGGGGCTATTCCTAGCTTTTTTCTCAGTTCTTCATTTCTGATCTTATCTCTCAGGTTGTTTCCTGTAATTCGTCTGACACATTTAATCTCAGTAGAAGTTATTTTCTTATTGTTCTTGCATCTAGTGCCCAGGTCCAGCAATTAAATGAACATAATATATGTGTAGACAAACTAGCAGAATTAACTCGATAATAAAAGAGCTTGTTTCGGTAAGCTGTTCAACAAACTAAATTAATAAAAATACATGTTTTGACATTTCAAAACAGATTAATTAACAGGAAGATATGCCAGTCTAGGAAAAAAGATGAGTTGTTTTAATGGAGTTAATATGAATTGTGTGTAGGCATGGAATAATATGAATTGTGTGTAGACATGACAATAATATTAATTGTGTTTACACATGACAATAATATGAATTGTGTGTAAGCATGAAGTTAATTTTAATTGTATGCAGACATGGAGTTAGTATGAATTGTGTGTAGGCATGAAGTTAATATTAATTGCGCGTAGGCAATCAATGGAAATAGTTAATGATTACTCAAACATTATACGGTATGCTATGTATTCAATTTGACACAATATAATATATTTGGACACGTACTTAAATCACACATAAGACCGTAGTTAAAATTATAATACATAGCATTTAACAAATATATGGTTTACCGTAGTTTGACAAGGTTCAGTGCCAACGAGATCAAAATTAATCCAACATGCGCGTCATAGTCGTTCCATTTCACACCAGAAAAAAACGTTAGTGAAACAAATAAAAACCTGGCAAGTTCTATGCTCTCGACAAACAAGAATTAGTAGATGCTTTAACACACACTGTTGGATGAGAGCTCAGGTAGGGCATTCGGTTATTGTTCCTGTACCTGAAAGTGAGCACTACAGTTGGTTCGCGCGGTGGAATCTGAGAGACTACCGTGTGTACTAGTCCTCCAAGGCCGGAGCGGTAGGGGAAAACAAACCCCAGCCCTGGCGTGCGAGAGAGGTTCCAGGGCCACGGGGTAGGCCTGAAGACTGGGCGAGTATAATGCCTAAGTGGAACGCTGAGTTCTCACTAGTTGCCGTGGGATGTCGGTGATAGGTGCAGAGGTAGGGTAAGTGACTCACATGGGAAATCATAGAACTCTGTCACGGCTGCAGGAGGCAGATAGTGGTGCAAGGGTGGAGGGGAAATGGGGCGCTGATTTTAGAACATTATATTGAAGAATATTAGAATCATAGTCTAAAGAACATTAGAATCACAGTTTAAAGAACATTAGAATCAGAGTTGAAGATTATTGTAATTGGAGTTGAAGAATATTAGAATAGGTGTTGAAGAATATTAGAATATGAGTTGAAGAATATTAGAATATGTGTTGAAGAATATTAGAATATGAGTTGAAGAATATTAGAATTTGAGTTGAAGATTATTAGAATATGTGTTGAAGAATATTAGAATATGAGTTGAAGATTATTAGAATATGAGTTGAAGATTATTAGAATATGTGTTGAAGATATTGTAATCAGAGTTGAAGAATAGTAGAATATGAGTTGAAGAATATTAGAATATGAGTTGAAGAATATTAGAATATGCGTTGAAGAATATTGTAATCAGAGTTGAAGAATATTAGAATATGAGTTGAAGAATAGTAGAATATGAGTTGAAGAATAGTAGAATATAAGTTGAAGATTATTAGAATATGAGTTGAAGATTATTAGAATATGAGTTGAAGAATATTAGAATATGAGTTGAAGAATATTAGAATATGAGTTGAAGAATAGTAGAATATGAGTTGAAGATTATTAGAATATGTGTTGAAGATTATTAGAATATGTGTTGAAGATTATTAGAATATGAGTTGAAGAATATTAGAATATGAGTTGAAGATTAGTAGAATATGAGTTGAAGAATAGTAGAATATAAGTTGAAGAATAGTAGAATATGAGTTGAAGATTATTAGAATATGAGTTGAAGAATAGTAGAATATGAGTTGAAGAATAGTAGAATATAAGTTGAAGAATAGTAGAATATGAGTTGAAGATTATTAGAATATGAGTTGAAGAATATTAGAATATGAGTTGAAGAATAGTAGAGTATGTGTTGAAGAATATTAGAATATGAGTTGAAAAATAATAGAATATGAGTTGAAGAATAGTAGAGTATGCGTTGAAGAATATTAGAATATGAGTTGAAGAATATTAGAATATGAGTTGAAGAGTATTAGAATCTAAGTTGAAGAGTATTAGAATCTAAGTTGAAGAATGTTAGAATTTGAGTAGAAGAATATTAGAATTTGAGTAGAAGAATATTAGAATATGAGTTGAAGAGTATTAGAATCTAAGTTGAAGAGTATTAGAATCTAAGTTGAAGAATGTATAATTTGAGTAGAAGAATATTAGAAGATGAGTTTAAGAACATTAGTATCAGATTTGAAGAACATTTCAAAATTCAAAGCACATATTATTTGTGTGCGTATGTTGCGCGTTTATGAATTTTCTTAACACTATATAACTTATTGTTGCTGTTTTTGTCTCGTTTTTCTCTCCTTCATCCTTACTTCACTTAATATCTATCACTTTTTATTTATATCTGCATTTCTCTCTATTTCTTCTTTTATCCCTGTCTCCTCAGTCTCTCGCTATTTCTCCCATTTTCTCTCGTCTTTTCACTTTCTTCTTCTATTGTTATCAACTTTATTCTGTCTCATTATTTATATTACTTTTCTACAAATTATCTATCTATCTATCTATCTATCTATCTATCTATCTATCTATCTATCTATCTATCTATCTATCTATCTATCTATCTATCTATCTATCTATCTATCTATCTATCTATCTATCTATCTATCTATCTATCTATCTATCTATCTATCTATCTATCTATCTATCTATCTATCTATCTATCTATCTATCTATCTATCTATCTATCTATCTATCTATCTATCTATCTATCTATCTATCTATCTATCTATCTATCTATCTATCTATCTATCTATCTATCTATCTATCTATCTATCTATCTATCTATCTATCTATCTATCTATCTATCTATCTATCTATCTATCTATCTGTCTATCTATCTATCTATCTATCTATCTATCTATCTATCTATCTATCTATCTATCTATCTATCTATCTGTCTATTTATCTATCTATCTATCTATCTATCTATCTATCTATCTATCTATCTATCTATCTATCTATCTATCTATCTATCTATCTATCTATCTATCTATCTATCTATCTATCTATCTATCTATCTATCTATCTATCTATCTATCTATCTATCTATCTATCTATCTATCTATCTATCTATCTATCTATCTATCTATCTATCTATCTATCTATCTATCTATCTGTCTATCTGTCTGTCTGTCGTCTGTCTGTATGTCTGTCTGTTTCTCTTTTCACATTCTTGTTTTTAAAAAAATATATATCTTTTCTTTTCTTTCTCTTTTCTTTTCACTTTCTCTTTTCGCTTTCGTATTAATTTAATTATCTCTCAACTTGTATCTACGCACATATTCCTCTGAAATAGCTTATTTTCCCGGTCTCTATATCCCTCCATTCCAAATCTCCCCAAATGACTTCCCTTAAGCTCTGACTATATATCTAAGTACTTATGACTTCTTGACATTTGCAAACGCTTGATCGCTTCCTTTGATCGATCCAGTATAAACAATTAAAGAGAAACGGCAGAACAAAGACTGTTTATTCAACATTGGTGAATACCTAACAAAGAAAAACTAGCAATATATGGCATTATTAGTGTAACCTAGTGTTCTTTTAACAAAGTGATCGCATTTTCATAATGTTGCTGCTAATGTTCTGCTATGTGGAATGTAAAATAAGAACATTGCACTAATGTTCTGCTATGTGGAATGTAAAATAAGAACAATACACTAATGTTCTGTTTCCCTGAAAAGCTACAACAATTAATGGAAATAAACATAAATTAAAGGCAAGAGCCCCGTCACGCCAAGTGACGTATAGCGAATGTCGTGTTAGTGACCATCATCTTTATAATCCTTCGGCACATGAGTTTTGGGGTAATGTGGTCCGTATTACGCCTGTGCCGATATACTTTCACAGGAAATAAATCAGGCACCCATTTAAGGCTAGGTGAACCCGGAAGCTGTCGATCAGGATCGAACCCGACCTTTTGTCCTTTTTAGTCAAGTTCAATGTAAAATAAGAACAATACACTAATGTTCTGTTTTCCTGAAGATCTACAACAAATAATAAATAAACATGACAAGCAAATAATATGGATTAGATATGAATATCAAGAAGACAAACTATGATCATAAAGTAAAATACCATTCAAAACCTACAAGTGGATATCAAAGTAGAAGGAATAGACCTGGAGACAGTTCAGAGCTGCAACTACCTTGGACATACTATAACCAATGATAAAAAATATAAAACTGAAATAAACAAAGGACTAGGAACGGCAAAAATCTATTATATTGCCTTGAAAAATATACTAACTTCAAACCAAATAATACTAATGCTAAAACTAAAAAAATCAAAATGTTACATCTTCTCGACATTCCTGTATGGTGCAGAAACATGGAGATTAGACAAGAAAATATAATAGAGAATTCAAGCCTTTGAGATGTGTATTTACAGAAGGATATGAATAATTGAATGGAAAGAAAATAAAACAAACGATGAAGTCTTAAAACAAATTAAAAATGAAAAGAGAACTACTAAATACAATTCAAACAGGAGAAATGAGATTTGTGGGGCATGTTAAAAGACACAACAGCCTATTAAAAGTAATCTTGGAAGGGAAAATGCAAGGTAAAAGAGGCAGAGGCAGATCAAGTCTAACATGGACAAGAAACATCAAAAGATGGACAAGTCAGCCTATGACGACCTGCCCTATCAAAGCAAGAGACAGAGCAGAATGGCGCTTCATGGTAGCCAACCTTCGATGAGAGGACGGCACTCGAAGATCATGATGATGATGATGATGATGAATAAGAGGAGTAAAATATGATCACTTTTCTAACTACAGCAGATACAGGGAGGGAAGACGATTTACGAGATAAGGAAGGGATAGTTAACATTGTAGCAAGGCGGACTGCACCAGCGGAAGTGACATCATTTAACAGTGGAAGAGGCAAATCATTGTGTAGTGCTGCTGTAAAGCTGGTAGCAGGAGCAAGTGGTGGTAGCATCAGTTTGATGCTCACAGAAGATTTGTGGAAAGGAAAGGTTTTCTACACACACCGGCACGGAACTTGATTAATGAATCCAAGAATTGGAGGAATGTGGTTACCGCTGAACAGAATCAAATGTCAAGGACATCCTTCAGTAAAGTGTGGCCTTGATTACGAGAAACCGAAAGTAATTGTGTAGCGACCTTGACAGCGTTTTCACAGTTTTACATCCATTGTTATGTGCACACCTTGGGGCGCCATTCTCATGTTGCCAATGAACAAACCAAAGATGCGTCAGTGTCACTCCTCCGCCAAGAGATTCATGACTCAATTAGAGTCTTCATCCCCCCCGTCAGGTATGACCTTGTTTTCGACCACTTTTTTGTTTCCTAGGACTTTGTTAGCAGTGATGCCCCTACGATTGCTGGTGCCCTGGCCAAGCTGAACTTCGCGTCCTGTTTAGGTTTAAATATTAAAAGTTTTCACAATGAAAAAACTAAAACTTTTGGAAAGTCCTTGATGGCGCCCATACGCACATGACGCGCCCCGATGAACTGCACGAGTTGCCGGCACCTTGAGTCGGCCCGTTTTGTCAGGACTTGTGCAAAACCACCGTCATCAGTATGACTCGGATTTTTATGACGCGTCATATTTTTGTCCTGACATGTATTTTTAAAATCCAATGTAATTTCAACTTGTTATTATTTTATAGAATTAGTTTCATACTTTTCTGAACACTCTGACACTGTTTTAATTGGTTATATAAATGTATATTTTGATCATAGTTTCATCATGGAGCGGAGATATCATTTGCGGTCTTCTGCTCTTCTGTTAGCTCTCTGCTGCTGTTATTGTTTCTAATGTTTCTAATATTGCACCAATCCATTTTTATCGTGGTCGGTCTTTGAGTCTGGTGTTCTCGCAAAGTTCATTTAAAGACTCTATGATGTGTTTTGATCTTTCTGTCTTATTACGTGGCCAAACAGATGTATCTGTTGTTTCTTTATGTATTCTATGGCGGGAATTTTTCATAGCTTTTTTTCCTCAGTTCTTCATTTCTGATCTTATCACACATGCTGTTTCCTACCATTCGTCTGACACATTTCACCAGTGGCGTATACTGGTTTTGGGGGTCTGGGCTACCGCTGACATAATAAATAAACACATACATTATATTCAGCAGGCTAACATGAAGTAATATTTGCTAATGACATCACTACATTTTAAATTACTTATTTATATGTAAATTCTTGTTTGGGACGAAAATGTCTCGAAATTTAAAAAAAGGGCGCATAATGTAGTTAAAAATAGCTAAGAAAGTTCCTGTAATCAGACATTGTTTCACTTTCACTTTGCAACACTTCTAATTGGCTAGAGCTAAAAATAACCCATGAAATCGCATTCTGTATAGGTAGCTTCAGCCGTATTCTTTTCGCTACCTTTTTTGAATGTCAAGGCGTTAATTTACTTGTGCCGATAGATGGTAAATGTACCTCTAATCACTAGCGGTTTCAATCTACTATCGTAGAGTAGTTTCTGTTTCATTCACAAACGTTATAGTGGCCAGAGGAAAACCTTGCTTTAATAAATGCAAACCAAAGCAAATAAATCATATTGGCCTACGAAATGTGTAATAGAATATTCGAAAATTTGTAATATAATTATTAAAACAATATAATAAATTATCATTTCCTTTTGTAATTCGTTAATATATTCAAGGCTACCGGCAGTAGCTGCGACAACATAGAGAATACGCCACTGCATTTCACCGTCGTCCGCCGCAATACAAATTGATACTCCTACGAAAAATTGCGATACTGGACATGTAAAGATCGTTGTTCTCGGAGAAATAGTTGCATACGCCTTGAGAAACTTTCATCTTTGTGAAAGTATCCTCAACTGTTATGTTTCATGAAGCAGTACCACGCTGTTAGCAGAATCCAGAGTAACGTGTACTGGCGGAACTTTAAAACTTGCAGACTTTCTTCTTATTTCTACAATAACCACATTTTGTAAACTGTGGGGCGGGTTTAGACATACTAAAAGAATTAAACATTAACACGAACTGGCTTATAAACACCATTCTACAAAGGAAATTAATATACGACCACATCAAAGGAGAGGGAGCCGCGATAGCTCAGTGGTTAGTGAACTGGGAGCCGCGATAGCTCAGTGGTTAGTGAACTGGGGAGCCGCGATAGCTCAGTGGTTAGTGAACTGGGGAGCCGCGATAGCTCAGTGGTTAGTGAACTGGGGAGCCGCGATAGCTCAGTGGTTAGTGAACTGGGGAGCCGCGATAGCTCAGTGGTTAGTGAACTGGGGAGCCGCGATAGCTCAGTGGTTAGTGAACTGGGGAGCCGCGATAGCTCAGTGGTTAGTGAACTGGGGAGCCGCGATAGCTCAGTGGTTAGTGAACTGGGAGCCGCGATAGCTCAGTGGTTAGTGAACTGGGGAGCCGCGATAGCTCAGTGGTTAGTGAACTGGGGAGCCGCGATAGCTCAGTGGTTAGTGAACTGGGGAGCCGCGATAGCTCAGTGGTTAGTGAACTGGGGAGCCGCGATAGCTCAGTGGTTAGTGAACTGGAGCCGCGATAGCTCAGTGGTTAGTGAACTGGGGAGCCGCGATAGCTCAGTGGTTAGTGAACTGGGGAGCCGCGATAGCTCAGTGGTTAGTGAACTGGGGAGCCGCGATAGCTCAGTGGTTAGTGAACTGGGGAGCCGCGATAGCTCAGTGGTTAGTGAACTGGGGAGCCGCGATAGCTCAGTGGTTAGTGAACTGGGGAGCCGCGATAGCTCAGTGGTTAGTGAACTGGGGAGCCGCGATAGCTCAGTGGTTAGTGAACTGGGAGCCGCGATAGCTCAGTGGTTAGTGAACTGGGGAGCCGCGATAGCTCAGTGGTTAGTGAACTGGGGAGCCGCGATAGCTCAGTGGTTAGTGAACTGGGGAGCCGCGATAGCTCAGTGGTTAGTGAACTGGACTACAAAGGACAAGAGGTTGGGTTCGATTCCAACCGACGGCTTCCGGTTCACCCAGCCTTTAATGGGTACCGGATTTTTTTCTGGGAAAGTAAAGCGGCACGGGCGTAATACCGACCACATTACCACAAAAATTCATGTGCCGTGGGTCTGTAAAACTTGTGATCACTAACACCATATTCCCTATACGCTACTTAGCGTGACGGGAGTACTTTACTTTTACTTGTACCAAAGGAGACGGACTGGAAAGAACAATACTGGAAGGTTTGGTTTTTTGAAGATATGACAGTTACAGATCAAGAAGAATGTGGTCTCAAGACAAAAAGGAGATCTTGAACATGACAACAGAAGAAGTGGGAGATCTAGCTAGGGACAGAGATTCTTTCAGACGGGCTGTTGTGGTTGCAACGTTCCGTGGACATCTGGATAGAGAAAGAGATTTTCTCAGACAATTTATGGTGAAACCCGCGTTCTATGGGAGATTCTGTTACAGACAGAGATTCTTTCAGAGGGGCTGTGGTGAATGCAACGTTCTGTGGGAGATCTGACTAGAGACAGAGATTCTTTCAGAGGGGCTGTGGTGAAAGCAACGTTCTGTGGGAGATCTGACTAGAGACAGAGATTCTTTCAGAGGGGCTGTGGTGAATGCAACGTTCTGTGGGAGATCTGACTAGAGACAGAGATTCTTTCAGAGGGGCTGTGGTGAATGCAACGTTGTGTGGGAGATCTGACTAGAGACAGAGATTCTTTCAGAGGGGCTGTGGTGAATGCAACGTTCTGTGGGAGATCTGACTAGAGACAGAGATTCTTTCAGAGGGGCTGTGGTGAAAGCAACGTTGTGTGGGAGATCTGACTAGAGACAGAGATTCTTTCAGAGGGGCTGTGGTGAATGCAACGTTCTGTGGGAGATCTGACTAGAGACAGAGATTCTTTCAGAGGGGCTGTGGTGAATGCAACGTTCTGTGGGAGATCTGACTAGAGACAGAGATTCTTTCAAACGGAGTGTGGTGAACGCAACGTTCGACAAAGGACATGCGAGCTGATGATGATGATGGTATTGGCTTATCTTTTGTAAAAAAAAACCGTAGAAGAGAATCATGATCCTGTAGAGCGCCAAGCGAGTCTCATCTGAGAGACTGAATCACGCTGTCACAGAGAATGTTTCAATCTGATCTCAATGTGCACGGAGAAATGCTACTGTAGTCCGTTACGTCCCAAATAATGCACACAATTGATGTGTTGTCAAAGTTCAGATCAACATCGGAAATAAAACCAATTTCCTCTAGAAGTATACAATAGATCGTGTGTTATCAGAGTTCGTCAGCTAAAACAATTAAAGAGGAAAATAAGGAAAAGTAGCAGATGGAAAAATAAGGATTCGGGGAAAACGCAAAAAATTAATAATAATAATAGTATTAATAATAATAATAATAGTATTAATAATAATAATAGTATTAATAATAATAATACATCTATAAAAAGAAGAAGACGATAAAGGAGAAGAAGAGATATTTCCTAAAGCCTTTTTCAAGACTTGTATCATCATCATCAAGTACCGGGCCTGCTGGCGTAGGTGATCATGTCTCTCCACAACTTTCGATCTCGACAGTTATTTTTATCATTTCTGTTGTTGACCTTCTGCCAAGCCATTCTCTTAAGCTGTCTGGTATCTTTACTCTTTGCTTCCCTCTATCTCTTCGTTTCTCAATTTTCCCAGTTTTTACAATATATTCCAGCTGTTATCTTCTCATTACATAGTCAAAAAATGAAGATTGTTTCTTCCTAATATTGGAAATTAGCTCTCTTTTTGCTTTGGCCTCTTTTAGAACGTTTTCATTACTCTTCTTAGCTGTCCATGGTATTCTCAACATTCTTCTGTAAAACTACATTTCTACAGACTTCAGTGATTTTCTTGTCTGTTGTCCTATTGTCCATTATTCACATCCATATGTTAAGACTGGCTCTACATAACATTTAAGAACTCTTTTTCTTGTTCCTATTGTCAAAAATGGATTGCATAGTGTCTTCCTCATTTTTTGGAAAGCTGCTTTTGCCTGAGCCATTCTGCATCTCACCTCTGTTGTACTTGTTTGTTTGCCTCAAAATTATTTTTACAAATACAAAGAGACCATTCTAAACAAGTCAATGACAACAAAACTGTCTATACTTCACTTTATAAAACTGTTTTGCTTGCAATAGAAGGATACCTAACGTCAAACTGAATAGCACCCGTGCTTATAATCGAGTAGAGACACATCGCAGCAGCACTCAGAGGGAAAAACTGACTTATCTCAACGAAACAGATAAGAACTGATAAGGACACTTTTTGTTGTTCTTAGAATGAGGTATTTCTAGAAGCAGACCACTAAAAGGAGTAGGGAGGGGGCGAGAGTTTCTCTGTGTATGTATGTTTGTGTGTCTGAGAGATAGAAGGGAGGAGAGTTTCTCTGTGTATGTATGTTTGTGTGTTTGAGAGATAGAAGGGAGGAGAGTTTCTCTGTGTATGTTTGTTTGTGTGTCTGAGAGATAGAAGGGAGGAGAGTTTCTCTGTGTATGTATGTTTGTGTGTTTGAGAGATAGAAGGGAGGAGAGTTTCTCTGTGTATGTATGTTTATGTGTTTGAAAGATAGAAGGGAAGAGAGTTTCTCTGTGTATGTATGTTTATGTGTTTGAAAAATAGAAGAGACGAGAGTTTCTCTGTGTATGTATGTTTATGTGTTTGAGAGATAGAAGGGAAGAGAGTTTCTCTGTGTATGTATGTTTATGTGTTTGAAAAATAGAAGAGACGAGAGTTTCTCTGTGTATGTATTTTTATGTGTTTGAAAAACAGAAGAGAGGAGAGTTTCTCAGTGTATGTATGTTTATGTGTTTGAAAAACAGAAGGGAGGAGAGTTTATCTGTGTATGTATGTGTGTTTGAAAGATAGAAGGGAGGAGAGTTTCTCTGTGTATGTATGTTTATGCGTTTGAAAGATAGAAGGGAGGAGAGTTTCTCTGTGTATGTATGTTTATGTGTTTGAAAGATAGAAGGGAGGAGAGTTTCTCAGTGTATGTATGTTTATGTGTTTGAAAGATAGAAGAGACGAGAGTTTATCTGTGTATGTATGTTTATGTGTTTGAAGATAGAAAAGAGGAGAGTTTCTCTGTGTATGCATGTTTAGTGTTTAAGAAATAGAAGGGAGGAGAGTTTCTCTATGTATGTTTGTTTGTGTGTTTAAGAAATAGAAGGGAGGAGAGTTTCTCTGTGTACGTATGTTTATGCGTTTGAGAGGTAGAAAAGATGAGAGTTTCTCTGTGTATATATGTTTGTGTGTTTGAAAAACATAAGGGAGGAGAGTTTCTCTGTGTATGTATGTTTGTGTGTTTAAGAAATAGAAGGGAGGAGAGTTTCTCTGTGTACGTATGTTTATGTGTTTGAGAGGTAGAAAAGATGAGAGTTTCTCTGTGTATATATGTTTGTGTGTTTGAAAAACATAAGGGAGGAGAGTTTCTCTGTGTATGTATGTTTGTGTGTTTAAGAAATAGAAGGGAGGAGAGTTTCTCTGTGTATGTATGTTTGTGTGTTTGAGAAACAGAATTTGTGGGGAGAGAGACTGACGCTCTGATCAGGTAAGAGGCCATATTTTAGATTTGAGGATCTTTAGAGATATAGCATAGATATTGACGATCATGTCGTTTCGCACATTTAAGTCATCGTTGGCTCATTATAATATGTCCTGGAACAGATTACAATTTTCTAGAATGTCTTTTTTGTCCCGGACTTCTCATTCTGTCTATTGTTTCCGTTGATATACGATTCAACATAATTGTTCAATGGTAAAGAAGGCGGTGGAGAAACTGTGGGGCTTTAGTGATAGGTGTTAGGCTTAGTGATAGGTGTTAGGCTTAGTGATAGGTGTTAGGCTTAGTGATAGGTGTTAGGCTTAGTGATAGGTGTTAGGCTTAGTGATAGGTGTTAGGCTTAGTGATATAACTGTGGGGCTTAGTGATAGGTGTTAGGCTTAGTGATAGCTGTTAGGCTTAGTGATAACTGTGGGGCTTAGTGATAGATGTTAGGCTTAGTGATAGGTGTTAGGCTTAGTGATAACTGTGGGGCTTAGTGATAGGAAAATTATGATTGTATTTATTAGAACATAACGAGGTCTGGCAATGTCAAGTGTGGCTGGTGGAGAGGAATATAACGGTTTTTGTTTTGAAAGGGGAGTCCCGCTTATTAGACACTCGAAATAACTGTAGCACTGGTGTCCCCTCCCCCTCTCTGTATATCTATCTATCTATCTATCTATCTATCTATCTATCTATCTATCTATCTATCTATCTATCTATCTATCTATCTATCTATCTATCTATCTATCTATCTATCTATCTATCTATCTATCTATCTATCTATCTATCTATCTATCTATCTATCTATCTATCTATCTATCTATCTATCTATCTATCTATCTATCTATCTATCTATCTATCTATCTATCTATCTATCTATCTATCTATCTATCTATCTATCTATCTATCTATCTATCTATCTATCTATCTATCTATCTATCTATCTATCTATCTATCTATCTATCTATCTATCTATCTATCTATCTATCTATCTATCTATCTATCTATCTATCTATCTATCTATCTATCTATCTATCTATCTATCTATCTATCTATCTATCTATCTATCTATCTATCTATCTATCTATCTATCTATCTATCTATCTATCTATCTATCTATCTATCTATCTATCTATCTATCTATCTATCTATCTATCTATCTATCTATCTATCTATCTATCTATCTATCTATCTATCTATCTATCTATCTATCTATCTATCTATCTATCTATCTATCTATCTATCTATCTATCTATCTATCTATCTATCTATCTATCTATCTATCTATCTATCTATCTATCTATCTATCTATCTATCTATCTATCTATCTATCTATCTATCTATCTATCTATCTATCTATCTATCTATCTATCTATCTATCTATCTTTCTATATATCTATCTATCTGTCTGTCTGTCTGTATGTCTGTCTGTCTGTCTGTCTATTCTGACTGTTAGCACCACTGGTTGAAGGTTCTTGGCATAAGGCTAGACATCGAATTTCTCAAGCCACAGACCAGGGGAGGGTAAAGCCAAGAAGAAACCAGAGATTTGAAGAGAACAATTTGAACCCGAGACTTTCTTGCCCAGAGATCGACATGTCTCTAAAACCGCACAGACCCAGTGGTAGAGAGGTAGAATCGCTGCTGGTTCACCGAAGCAAACAGTCAGCTATGAGTCCTGAAAATTTTCAACAAAACTGTTGTTTGGCGTCTTTAACTGAGGACACCAGATCATCAGAGCTGCCATAAGTCACCGGGTACAATACACTGCTAGTGCTCTTTTCATAGAGAAAAATTTCATAAAAAAGGAAAATCTAAATGTGCTTAAGCCATCGGTAATGGCTCTTTTGACAAGCTCTATCTGAATTCTCTCAGCCACGTTGTGACCAGCATGTGCTTCTGTGGTTCACATCTGTCTACTCCAGTAGAGCAATGAAAGCATTTCTTATATTACCATCAGAGTTTTGCTCTTTTCTTTTATTACCTGCAGAGTGTTTCTCCTTTAATTTATTACAAACAGAGTGTTTCTCATTTAATTTATTACAAACAGAGTGTTTCTCATTTAATTTATTACAAACAGAGTGCTTCTCCTTTAATTTATTACAAACAGAGTGCTTCTCCTTTAATTTATTGCAAACAGAGTGTTTCTCATTTAATTTATTACAAACAGAATGTTTCTCCTTTAATTTATTACAAACAAAGTGCTTCTCCTTTAATTTATTACAAACAGAGTGCGTCTCCTTTAATTTATTACAAACAGAGTGCTTCTCCTTTAATTTATTACAAACAGAGTGCGTCTCCTTTAATTTATTACAAACAGAGTGCTTCTCTTTTAATTTATTACAAACAGAGTGCTTCTCCTTTAATTTATTACAAACAGAGTGCTTCTCCTTTAATTTATTACAAACAGAGTGCTTCTCCTTTAATTTATTACAAACAGAGTGCGTCTCCTTTAATTTATTACAAACAGAGTGCTTCTCTTTTAATTTATTACAAACAGAGTGCTTCTCTTTTAATTTATTACAAACAGAGTGCTTCTCCTTTAATTTATTACAAACAGAGTGCTTCTCCTTTAATTTATTACAAACAGAGTGCGTCTCCTTTAATTTATTACCGTCAGAATAGTTCCCCTTTTATTTATGCCATCAAAATGGTTGCTCACTTTATTCATTTCCATTTTGACATTATCTTAACTCCTGTTAGCACATACTACACATATGTCTGTGCCAGTTTCGTTATCAAAGTTATACCGCGAGATATTTTCAGAACGTTCTCCCTTCTCTTAGTAGTCCGGGTTCCACTTTGTTTTCATGTTCTCTGACTCACGCTACCTCGTCAGAGAGAGGTTATGATGATGGCTTAGCTTTTATATTTCATTTTTTAAAAATAGTTCTGTCCTCGGAGTTGCTAAATATAATTCTCGGCCCTAACCCTCTCCTCGGTGTTCAGACGTTATCTTGTTATTATAAACTCGTGTTGTGAGAGCAGCATTTCTACGCAAGAACACATTTTCCGTCAAAAATCTCGAACTATCGCTGCTATCAACCAGCTGCTGATACCCTCTGAGTCTAGTGCGGGAAGCAGCTACAGCTGTGTAGCCGTTCTGAGCAGGGTGGAACCATGGTAGCGGGTAGATTGTGGGAAAATATG
This sequence comes from Megaustenia siamemsis, assembly GCA_032433765.1. NCBI lineage: Eukaryota > Metazoa > Mollusca > Gastropoda > Stylommatophora > Ariophantidae > Megaustenia > Megaustenia siamemsis. The sequence continues at coordinate 149,574,458 of JAVIAB010000051.1, read as the reverse complement.
ATAAAATCAGTAACCTGCTCTAATGCCCCTTCTCTTATGTCAACGGACGGCCTGTGCTATTTTTTCCGCACGTGCAAGGTATGAGACTTCACTAAAGTTCCTTCACTCTAACGTCGAGTGAGATCGTACAGGAGATCCAGAGTTGTGCTCCTTGCTCGTGTGCCCTTTATCGCAGAGACGAAGATGTAAAACTTAAAAAAAACCCGCTTCCTTAACTTTGAATTCATCGTTCTCATTTCCATTTTATTTCTAATGCACCAGAAACTGTGATTTCTTGTAATACTTTTATTTCATTTCTAGTTCACTCATTTTGATTTTTTTTTAAACAAATAATTTAAAGTGTATTCTTATTGCTCTAATTTTGATATTTCGGTAGTAGTTGTAGTTAGTTGTAGTAAGTTGTAGTTAGTTGTAGTTAGTTGTAGTTAGTTGTAGTAAGTTGTAGTTAGTTGTAGTAAGTTGTAGTAAGTTGTAGTTAGTTGTAGTTAGTTGTAGTTAGTTGTAGTTAGTTGTAGTAAGTTGTAGTTAGTTGTAGTTAGTTGTAGTTAGTTGTGGTTAGCTGAAGGCCCCGGTATCACTGCAAACGAAATAAAATCCATAATTGCTCAACCGTCCGTGCCAGTGGAATCATCCGAATTAGCATCTCATCGCAATGAAGGATCCAAACAAGGAAAGACAGCTGCAGTCCTTATCATAGCAGCTGCAGCACATGTAAAAAAATTAACGCCAAGCGGCACCGAAAGTGAAAGTAGCCGAACTGTCCTTCGACATCAATATCATCATTTAACGTGAACAATCGAAATATCGAATGTTTATAAAATATAAATGTATATTAATATGATACGAAAAATATATAAATGTGAATACATATATGGTAGAAGATTGTGGAAGGACATGATCGCCTACGCCAACCGGTTTAGTACATGATGATGATGATGATAAAATAACTAGCGAAATAGCCACTTAACTAGCTGAATTTTTTTTATTTTTCGTGACACTGTCTCTTTAATTTACTATATTCGTTCATAAGGGAAATACAAATACTGAGTCTCGCACGTCGTGGCGACTGCTCTGACCAAGCGACCTTTATCCCTCTGGTTCTATCGGCGTCCTCCAACATACGCCAGCAATGGTACTATGTGTCGTATAGATAGTTCACAAGGGTTATTTATGTACACAAATTTGAATTTCCGAAAATCAAAAACTTCATAGAGGAGTCTAATAAGTAATTAAAGTAAAGAGCCCCGTCACTCCAAGTGGCGTACAGGGAATATGGTGTCAGTGACCATAATTTTTACAGACCCTCGCCATATTTTGGGCTAATGTGGTCGATATTACGCCCGTTCAGCTTTACTTTCCCAAAAAATCCGGTACCCATTTAGGGCTTGTTGAACCCGCAGCTGTCGATCAGGATCGAACCCGAACTCTTGTTATTTGTAGTCCAGTTCACTAACCACTGAGCTATCGCGACTCCCATAGAGGAGTCCAATATTTTTGCCACTAGAAGAAAAATCGAGATATGAGGCCAGACCATTTTATTTTGTTTTTCCTTGCAATATTCAAAAGATCATCTACTACGATTTCTTCTTTCGCGAACATTTTCGTTTGTGTTTCGATTTAAGGAAGAAATGTCCACAATCTTACGACAGCATTCTTTTCTGATAGCTTGACAAATACAGCATGGTAAATAGTCAACAATAGAATTGATACTATTCACTGTGGATAGAAGGGAGCAGCGATAGCTCAGTGGTTAGTGAACTGGACTACAAACGACAAGAGGTAGGGTTCGATCCCAATCGACAGCTTCCGGGTTCACCTAGCCTTAAATGGGTACCGGATTTTTTTCTGGGAAAGTTAAGCGGCACGGGCGTAATACCGACCACATTACCCAAAAATCATGTGCTGAATGTCTATAACATTTATGGTTGCCAACACCATATTCCCTATACGCCACTTGGCGTGACAGGGCCCTTTAGTACTTTTTATTTACTTTGGATAGAAGTGAGCCGCGATAGCTCAGTGGTAAGTGTACTGGACTACAGATGACAAGAGGTCAGGTTCAATCCTGATCGACGGCTTCCGGGTTCACCCAGCCTTAAATTGGTACCGGATTTTTTTTTTCTGGGAAAGTAAAGCGACACAGACGTAATACCGACAATCTTCTTCTTCTACCTTTCAGCTCTCTGTGGAGCATAGGTCTTCAACAAACACTTTCCAAGTCGTTCTGTTTCTTGCCATTCTTTTAAGATCATTCCATGCCTTTCACATCATCTTCATCTCAGCTTCTGTCTGTCTTCTCCAAGAATTTCTTGGTTTTCCTCTTTGTCTTTTCCCCTGGGTATTCCAAAAAAGGGCCTGTTGTGCAATACTCTCAGTTGGCTTCCGCAGTGTGTGTCCTATCCAGAGCCGTCGTATTCGCTGTATGTCTTTATCCACTGCTATTTGACTGTTACATTTCCATAATACCGACCACATTACCCCAAAAATTATGTGCTAAACGTCTGTAAAAGTTATGGTCACTAACACCATATTCCCTATGCACCACATGGCGTGACGGGGCTCTTTACTTATTTACTTACTGTGGATAGAAGATTGTTGAAGGACATGATCGCCTACACCAAAACGGAAAATGGCACATGATAATGATGCTGAAAAATATTGGAACTAGCACAAAATCGCCAGATACCACATTAGAATCGAAACTGCTCTTTTCGTATGGTTTCTTTTTTATAGAAGAGAGATATCGTTTCTCATAATTCGAATTTCCAAGCTATAATTGTTATACTATTACCTTGAGACTATACTATATCTCAGACGGTGGGAAGACAACAGAGGTGAGAAGTAGATTGACTCAGGCAAAAGCTTATTTGAAAAAATGAGGAAGATACTATACAATCAATTTTTGACAATAGAAAAACAGTTCTTAAATGCTATGTAAAGCAAGTCTTAACATATGGATGTGAATAATGGACAATAGGACAACCGACAAGAAAATCACTGGAGGCTGTAGAAATGTGGTTTTACAGAAGACTGTCGAGAATACCATGGACAGCTAAGAAAAGTAATAAAAATGTTCTGAAAGAGGCCAAAGCAAAAGGAGAGCTACTTTCCAATATTAGGAAGAAACAATCATCAGTTTTTGGCCATATAATGAGAAGAGAACAACTGGAATATATTGTAACAACTGGGGACGAAGAGATAGAGAGAAGCAAAGGGAAAAGATACCAGACAATGTCTTGGCAGAAGGTCAACAACAGAAATGATAAATAACTGTCGAGATCTAAAGTTGTAGAGAGACATTTTCACCTACGCCAGCAGGCCCAGTACTTGATGATGATGATGATGATACTATATCTATCACATGTTTACAGTGTCTATCCACAATGTTTACTGTTTACCGCTGAACATTAACTGTGGAGAGCAATCTGTTGTAATTTGTTTACTAAAATCCTTGATTTTTTTGTTTTGTCTTGCAGCAGACACTGTTTATACAGTTTGATGAACGTCAAGTGTGAAAAAATAGAGAGCAGACGACAAAATAGCTCGTCAAGACTCGACAACTAATGAATGTAACAAGCAGGAAATGTTGACTTGTTCCCCACCATTCCCTAATCGGTAGTTTGTGGACAAATAATTCAATATTTTATCTTAAAAATTTGCAATTAAAATCTGTCAATTAACGAGACAATTTTTATGTCTGTTTTTTATGTTTACATGCACGACCAAATGTCTTAATTTTCTACATTATGTCTGTTAATTAATTCCGTTTAGCGGAATGAACATAAGACAACACCAACCACAGTGCAACATTAACGTTCTGAAATAAAGTAAAAGATAATCTTCTGAGATCTAACTAACTAACTAACTAACTAACTAACTAACTAACTAACTAACTAACTAACTAACTAACTAACTAACTAACTAACTAACTAACTAACTAACTAACTAACTAACTAACTAACTAACTAACTAACTAACTAACTAACTAACTAACTAACTAACTAGCTAACTAGCTAATTAACTAACTAACTAACTAGCTAATTAACTAACTGACTAACTAACTAACTAACTAGCTAACTAGCTAATTAACTAACTAGCTAACTAACTAACTAGCTAATTAACTAACTAACTAACTAGCTAACTAACTAACTAGCTAACTAACTAACTAACTAACTAACTAACTAACTAACTAGCTAACTAGCTAATTAACTAACTAACTAACTAGCTAACTAGCTAATTAACTAAATAACTAACTACCTAGCTAACTAACTAGCTAACTAGCTAATTAACTAACTAACTAACTAACTAGGTAATTAACTAACTAACTAGCTAACTAGCTAATTAACTAACTAACTAGCCAACTAACTAACTAACTAGCTAACTAACTAACTAACTAGCTAATTAACTAACTAACTAATTAACTAACTAACTAATTAACTAATTAATTAACTAATTAACTAACTAGCTAATTAACTAACTAACTAACTAATTAACTAATTAAGTAACTAACTAATTAAATAACTAACTAGCTAATTAACTAACTAACTAGCTAACTAACTAACTAACTAGCTAATTAACTAATTAAGTAACTAACTAATTAAATAACTAACTAGCTAATTAACTAACTAACTAGCTAACTAACTAACTAGCTAATTAACTAACTAACTAACTAGCTAATTAACTAACTAACTAACTAGCTAATTAACTAACTAGCTAATTAACTAACTAACTAATTAACTAATTAAGTAACTAACTATAGTTCGTCCACAATTTCCTGCCCACAGAGTTGATCAATTATCTCGGAAACTGTTTGATGAATTTCTGTAATTCTTTTTCGTGAATTCTGATTTTTTCACCGACCTTCAGATTTTATAACATTTAAGTACAAAGGTAGTCTGATTTTGCACAAATCGTTTTTTGTTATATAATTTTAGGAAAATATCAAACCGCGTGCTCTAAACATTAGATTTTACTGTAAATTATGTTAATTTTCTAACAATGCAAGCCACAGGCGTATCCGTATTACATTGAATAGGGCACAATTTTTCATTTGATTCTATATCTTCGTCATAGAGATAGGTAAACTTTGACCAAAGTATCAAACACACATATTCGCCAAATAGCAGGCGTGACATCAACAAAATATATGGAACAACCAGAACATCAAACACACATAGTCAGCAAATAGTAAGAGTGTCATCAACAAAATTGTGCACATGTCATATAAATGTCATTCCGAATCAGAAGTCTCTAAGAGGTTAAGAACTGTTATCGGTTGGACAAACTGCAATCCATCTCGTTACCAGTATTGTTCCTCTTCTCTGAGCACAAGGTCGTCACATTTTCTCCAGTATTGTTTCTTTTCTCTGATCACATGGTCGTCACATTTTCTCCAGTATTGTTCCTCTTCTCTGAGCACATGGTCGTCACATTTTCTCCAGTATTGTTTTTCTTCTCTGAGCACATGGTCGTCACATTTTCTCCAGTATTGTTTCTCTTCTCTGAGCACATGGACGTCACATTTTCTCCAGTATTGTTTCTCTTCTCTGAGCACATGGTCGTCACATTTTCTCCAGTATTGTTTCTCTTCTCTGAGCACATGGACGTCACATTTTCTCCAGTATTGTTTCTCTTCTCTGAGCACATGGTCGTTACATTTTCTCCAGTATTGTTTCTCTTCTCTGAGCACATGGTCGTTACATTTTCTCCAGTATTGTTTCTCTTCTCTGAGCACATGGTCGTCACATTTTCTCCAGTATTGTTTCTCTTCTCTGAGCACATGGTCGTCACATTTCCTCCAGTATTGTTTCTCTTCTCTGAGCACATGGTCGTCACATTTTCTCCAGTATTGTTTCTCTTCTCTGAGCACATGGTCGTCACATTTCCTCCAGTATTGTTTCTCTTCTCTGAGCACATGGTCGTTACATTTCCTCCAGTATTGTTTCTCTTCTCTGAGCACATGGTCGTTACATTTTCTCCAGTATTGTTTCTCTTCTCTGAGCACATGGTCGTTACATTTTCTCCAGTATTGTTTCTCTTCTCTGAGCACATGGTCGTCACATTTTCTCTAGTATTGTTCTTCTTCTCTGAGCACATGGTCGTCACATTTTCTCCAGTATTGTTTCTCTTCTCTGAGCACATGGTCGTCACATTTTCTCCAATATTGTTCCTCTTCTCTGAGCACATGGTCGTCACATTTTCTCCAGTATTGTTCCTCTTCTCTGAGCACATGGTCGTCACATTTTCTCCAGTATTGTTTCTCTTCTCTGAGCACATGGACGTCACATTTTCTCCAGTATTGTTCCTCTTCTCTGAGCTCATGGTCGTCACATTTTCTCCAGTATTGTTCCTTTTCTCTGAGTACATGGTCGTCACATTTTCTCCAGTATTGTTCCTCTTCTCTGAGCTCATGGTCGTCACATTTTCTCCAGTATTCAATGTCTATCGTTGAGAGGGCATCACGTGTCAATTCTTTAACATCACACATTTTAAACGTCGTGTTCTGCGCAGCAACTTGCCCTTTGACTTTAGCCCACACAAGTTCTATTGGGTTGAGGTGCGAATGATAAGGTGGGAGGCGAAGAGATTTGTGGCCATACTTTGAAATTATTTTATCAATTTGATATAACTTTGTCTTCTTAGTTTGTCTAACAAGTTGCAACAACTCTGGTTTTAACTGGGTGTTTTGAAAGGAAACATTTTCTTTTCTAAGCCATGTGATGATTTGATCTTTTGTGCTTGACAAATTAGGAACTTTGTCCTCCAGTGCTACCGCATTATGATAGGATGCATTGTCCATTACAAAACATGAAGAAGGTCTATCCAGAATGGGGAGTAGAGTGTTCTCTATCCAATCTCTGAAAGTTCGTCCATTCATTTCAGTGTGGTAGTCCCTATTGGGTGTAGACTTTGATTGAGAAACAAGTTGTGTGTCATTAACAAGACCATTCTCTCTACTGCCAGCATGTACCGATATAATGCGATGTCCTTTGATGCTGGGAATGCTTCTTTTATTTTCTCTGTCAACTGATTGCCATTCTTTCTCATATGTATGATGAGCATTGACCCACGTTTCATCCAAATATACTATATCGTAGCCTTCCATTCGTCGCTCACGGATCTGCCTCGGGTATTTGCTTTTGGGCAGCTATCAGGTGTGGTTTTTCACAAACAATATTTCTACCACTAGCAGATTTTCGAAAAGTGAAACCAACGCCTCTTACGATCTTCCAAAGAGTCGTTTATGAGATTTCAATATCACATTCTAATTGTAGTCAAACTTTAAGTTTGCGCAGTGTAACACGTTGATTCGATTCAAACATTTTCAAAATTTCACGTCTAATAACATCTTTGTCAAAATCATCAAATTTTATTTTTGTTTTCCCTTGTTTGACCGTCGCCTCTGCAGAGTCAGAGTTCGGCCCTATCCATCGATTGAAAGACTTTCTATCTATATTTAGAGCTGCCCGTGTTCTGTTTTCTGGGTTTTCTTTTTATATCGTAACATAATCAACCTCTTTTAGATTCCTTGCAAAAGTGCATGTACAATAACACAGTTACCTGGCATGGTATGATTTTACACTTTAAACTCTTCATGTTTTAAAAATAAAGTAGTCACTTCACAGCAGCTTAAAAATTATCACACATACAGGAATATTCATTAATAGTAAATATTTTGTCAATATACGCATCTGGACCAATTTAACAAGAAACCGGAAATGAAATTACCAAAATAAAACCTCGGAGTGGCGCGCGTCTTACAAGTTAAGAGTGCGAAACGGCGCTAAGATTGTGTGGTGTGCACGTGAAATTTGGAACAAGCAAGAATATCATATTCTTATATACCGCAAATAAGCAACAATCTTTCCTACAGGCATGACAGTAGGGCAAAAAATCAGACTGTATGTCAGTGAAAAAATAAGTTTTCACGAAAAAGAATTACAGAAATTCATCAAACAGTTTCCGAGATAATTAATAAACTCTGTGGGCACGAATTTCTGAACGAACTATAGCTAACTAACTAATTAGCTAGCTCGCTAACTAACTAACTAGTTACCTAGCTAACTAACTAACTAGCTAGCTAATTAACTAAATAACTGACTCGCTAGCTAACTAACTAACTAGCTAATTAACTGACTAACTAGCTAGCTAACTAACTAACTAACTGAGCCTGCGTAGACTATCTATGACTGCACACCAGTTATCAAGTTCCACAGTACCCTCTTAAAGTTATACACACGTAGATACGTTGTGTTGTTCTAACTTTAAGGCAAACTACGATATTTGAACCTTTCGGCCAATCGATTCGACTTCTGAATGATATTTTTTGTTACACGATTGCCTTCCCTCAAGTTGATTGCTTCTTGCTTGGCCCAGACTAGTCTCTTTTTCCAGAGCGCAGTCTATAAATAACATATGAGATACAAATGCTGTAATAGCTTTCGTTTTGCATGTAGATATTGCTTCTACATTATTAATACTTTCCAACACACATGCTGTAATGATTGCAATAGTTTCTAAATCAAAGTAACACGGCGCTACAAGAGCAGCCGTTCCTACTCTTATGGCAACATGATCAAACCATCATCAACACAATATGAATCATGAATATCGCAAAAGAAACAGAAAATCAACATAATTATAGACAGCAGACGTAACTGGAACAAGTGGAGAATTTCAATATCTAGGAAGATAGTGACAAATGACAATTCACGAACAGCAGAGATAGACTCAAGATGCAACATAGCTTGTCAAATCATTGGACAGCTATCATCACATTGTCTAACAAGGAAGCACATAAAATACAATCTATTATACAATCTTCATCCCAACGTTGTGCTACCATTGCTGGACCTGGACTCTGTCAATCGAGGTGAAAGAAATGTGTTAAACGATTGACAGGAAACAGCCTGCGAGATAATATCAGAAATGAAGAACTGAGGGAAAACATAGGAATAATTTCCAACATAGAGTACATAAAGAAACAACAGGCAGACTGGATTGGCCACGGGATAAGGCAAAACGATCATAGCACAACACAACAAGTCTTCAATAAACGTTGTGAGAACACCAGACCAATGGGCCGGGCCGACCACGAAAAAAAAATGGATTGATGGAGTATTAGAAAAAGTGGGCAACAGAACAGCAGGAAAGACTAAGAGAAGAGCACATGAGCTGAAATTACATCTTCAATCGGCACAGAAGACAAAACAGGAAAGGAAAATAAGAAGAAAAGATGAAGCTAGTAACATGGCGATACAATTGACATAGCTTCTGTCCAATGGATAACGTGTAGCTACAATTGCAACAGTTACTGCCCATTGGCCAACATGTGGCTATAACTGCAATAGTCAGAAGCTGTCCAGTGGATAACGTGCAGCTACAACTGCAATAGTTTCTATCCAATGGATAACGTGTAGCTACAATTGCAACAGTTACTGACCATTGGCCAACATGTGGCTATAACTGCAATAGTCAGAAGCTGTCCAGTGGATAACGTGCAGCTACAACTGCAATAGTTTCTATCCAATGGATAACGTGTAGCTACAATTGCAACAGTTACTGCCCATTGGCCAACATGTGGCTATAACTGCAATAGTCAGAAGCTGTCCAGTGGATAACGTGCAGCTACAACTGCAATAGTTTCTATCCAATGGATAACGTGTAGCTACAATTGCAACAGTTACTGTCCATTGGCCAACATGTGGCTATAACTGTCAGAAGCTGTCCAGTGGATAACGTGCAGCTACAACTGTAATAATTTCTGTCCAATGGATAACGTGTAGCTACAACTTCAACAGCTTCTGCTCAATAGACATCGTCAGCTTCAACATTCTGTCCAATGGGCGACACGTACCTACAACTGCAACAGCATCTGCCCAAATGACGACGTTTAGCCACAAATTCAACAGTTTCTGCCTCATAGACAACATGTAGCTACAACTGCAACAGCTTCTGTACAATTTTCAACATGTAGCTACAACTGCAACAGCTTCTGTACAATTTTCAACATGTAGCTACAACTGCAACAGCTTCTGTACAATTTGCAACATGTAGCTACAACTGCAACAACTTCTGTACAATTTTCAACATGTAGCTACAACTGCAACAGCTTCTGTACAATTTGCAACATGTAGCTACAACTGCAACAGCTTCTGTACAATTTTCAACATGTAGCTACAACTGCAACAGCTTCTGTACAATTGTCAACATGTAGCTACAACTGCAACAGCTTCTGTACAATTTTCAACATGTAGCTACAACTGCAACAGCTTCTGTACAATTTTCAACATGTAGCTACAACTGCAACAGCTTCTGCACAATTTTCAACATGTAGCTACAACTGCAACAGCTTCTGCACAATTTTCAACATGTAGCTACAACTGCAACAGATTCTGCCCAATGTGTAAACGGATGCTTCAAAAACAATCGTTTACTAAACCTCATTAACTTTGACAGCCCCTGAACCAGCCAAGCAATTAGCTCTCCCTGAAACCCCTTCTATATACCATTATAACATCCAAAAACAAATGCACTTTAATGATCAACAACTTGTATCCAAGCTAAATAAAGAACAAAAGCAAGCAAACACTACCAGCAGCATAATGGTGGAAACACAAACAATAGCCACCCACCTGTATTTATTTAACAATCGTTATCATAACGGGTGGGCCTTTCTTAAGCAGAACAACAGTACCATATGTTACCCACATTTCAGTCCAACTGGTTTGACATCATGTTGCTAATTCGTTTCAAACTAAATCCAGAAGTATCACATCCGTGTTTCATTAATGTTCATTAATATCACTTGTAATTAATCTTCACAAATAAGAAAGTAATGCACAAAGAAAATTATAACGCTTTTTCAAAAGCAGGATTCGTCACAGTTTGTCATGAGAAGAGATATCGGTTTGTGCACTCTCGTGTATTTAGTCTTGTTTTATTATCGCACAATCTGTACACAATACAGTGCTCGTGCAAACGATTGAGGAACTAAACAGTGCATCGAGAATTCGTACAGGATTCTGGTCTTGCAGGTTCATGGTTAGATCGAGGTTCTACGTGGACGCAGCGGCGAGCTGTTGATGTCAATGCCACAACTTAGAGGCTTCGGATCAATGAGCGATCATTCTTGCGCTCAACAAGTCACGCGGGATCGTGGACCGTGACGCGAGACTGGGTTGTGTTGTTCACATTGTTGACAAGGTGTGTGTGGGATGTACTGTGTGGGGTGTGGGTGGGATGTACTGTGTGGGTTGAGGAAGGGACGTAATGTGTGGGTGGTAGGTACTGTGTGTAGTGTAGGTGGGATGTACTATATGGGGTGCTGTGGGAACGTACTATGTGATGTGCTGTGGGGACGTACTATGTGCGGTTTGGGTGGGACGTACTGTGTGGAGTGTGAGTTGGGGGGGGGCGTACTCTGTGGAGTGTGGTTGGACGAACTGTGTAGATTGTGAGTGATAAGTGATGAGGGGAGCGTGAATGAGACGTACTCTGTGGAGTGTGGTTGGAAGTACTGTGTTGGGTGTGGGAGTGACATAATATGTGGTTGTGGGTGGGACGTGCTGTGTTGGGTGCGGGTGGGATATATTATGTAGGTGTGGGTGGGACATACTATGTGGGTTGTGTATGGGGCGTACTCTGTGGAGTTTGAGTGGGGGTGTGCTCTGTGGAGTGTGGTTGGACGTACTGTGTTGGGTGGGGGTGCGACATACTATGTGGGTGTGGGTGGGACATGCTGTGTGGGTGGGACATATTATGTGGGTGTGAGTGGGACATACTATGTAGGTTGTGTATAGGACGTGCTATGTGGAGTGTGAGTTGGGATTTACTGTATGGAGTGTGAGTTGGGACGTACTATGTGGAGTGTGATATAGGACGTACTGTGTGGAGTGTGAGGTGGGACGTACTATGTGGAGTGTGATATATGACGTACTGTGTGGAGTGTGAGTCGGGATTTACTGTATGGAGTGTGAGTTGGGACGTACTGTGTTGAGTGTGAGGTGGGACGTACTATGTGGAGTGTGATATGGGTAGTACTGTGTGGAGTGTGATATGGGACGTACTGTGTGGAGTGTGATATGGGACGTACTGTGTGGAGTGTGAGGTGGGACGTACTGTGTGGAGTGTGATATGGGACGTACTGTGTGGAGTGTGATATGGGACGTACTGTGTGGAGTGTGATATGGGACGTACTGTGTGGAGTGTGATATGGGACGTACTATGTGGAGTGTGATATGGGACGTACTATGTGGAGTGTGATATGGGACGTACTGTGTGGAGTGTGATATGGGACGTACTATGTGGAGTGTGAGGTGGGACGTACTGTGTGGAGTGTGAGGTGGGACGTACTGTGTGGAGTGTGATATGGGACGTACTATGTGGAGTGTGAGGTGGGACGTACTATGTGGAGTGTGATATGGGACGTACTATGTGGAGTGTGATATGGGACGTACTGTGTGGAGTGTGATATGGGGCGTACTGTGTGGAGTGTGAGGTGGGACGTACTATGTGGAGTGTGATATGGGTAGTACTGTGTGGAGTGTGAGGTGGGACGTACTATGTGGAGTGTGATATGGGACGTACTGTGTTAAGTGTGAGGTGGGACGTACTATGTGGAGTGTGATATGGGACGTACTGTGTGGAGTGTGAGGTGGGACGTACTATGTGGAGTGTGATATGGGTAGTACTGTGTGGAGTGTGAGGTGGGACGTACTATGTGGAGTGTGATATGGGACGTACTGTGTGGAGTGTGATATGGGACGTACTGTGTGGAGTGTGATATGGGACGTACTGTGTGGAGTGTGATATGGGACGTACTGTGTTAAGTGTGAGGTGGGACGTACTATGTGGAGTGTGATATGGGACGTACTGTGTGGAGTGTGATATGGGACGTACTGTGTGGAGTGTGATATGGGACGTACTGTGTGGAGTCTGATATGGGACGTACTATGTGGAGTGTGAGGTGGGACGTACTATGTGGAGTGTGATATGGGACGTACTGTGTGGAGTCTGATATGGGACGTACTATGTGGAGTGTGAGGTGGGACGTACTATGTGGAGTGTGATATGGGTAGTACTGTGTGGAGTGTGATATGGGACGTACTGTGTGGAGTGTGATATGGGACGTACTATGATGTTGAATAACGAAGTCAGTGTAGTGATTGAGCAAACTATGCAATGGGAGATAACAGATTGCAGGAGTGATGATTGAAGAGATTTGAAGTTACAGATTACATGAGAGATGGTAGAAGAGATGAAAAGTTATAGATTACATGAGAGATGGTAGAAGAGATGGGAAATTATAGATAACATGAGAGATGGTAGAAGAGATGGGAAATTATAGATAACATGAGGGATGGTAGAAGAGATGGGAAATTATAGATAACATGAGAGATGGTAGAAGAGATGAAAAGTTACAGATTACATGAGAGATGGTAGAAGAGATGGGAAATTATAGATAACATGAGAGATGGTAGAAGAGATGGGAAATTATAGATAACATGAGAGATGGTAGAAGAGATGAAAAGTTACAGATTACATGAGAGATGGTAGAAGAGATGAAAAGTTACAGATTACATGAGAGATGGTAGAAGAGATGGGAAATTATAGATAACATGAGAGATGGTAGAAGAGATGGGAAATTATAGATAACATGAGAGATGGTTGAAAAGATGCCTTTGAAATGTGGCTATATAGAGGAATATGTAGAATTGGATTAAAGGAAAAGAAAACAAACGATGAAGTCTTAAAACAACTAAAAATGAAAAGAGAGCTACTAAACACAATTCAAACGAGGCAAATGCGATTTTTGGGCCATGTTAAAAGACACAATAGCCTACTAAAAGTAATCCTGGAGGGGAAAATACAAGGTAAAAGAGGCAAAGGCAGACCAAGATTAACATGGACGAACAACATCAAAAGAAGGACAAATCAGCCTATGACAACCTGCACCATTAAAGCAAGAGACAGAGCAGAATGGCGCTCCATGGTAGCCAGCCTTCGATGCGGTGATGGCACTCGATGATGATGATGATGACTAAATTGGTTTTGTACATTAGCCGGAACTAGTTAGTGTCAGTTTTAAAATGGTGCATGTTGATTCCCTGTCAAGTGATGTCAGTTGAGTAACAACCATGCAGGAAGTCACGAGACATGTTGTTGAGTTAAGTGGAGGCACGCACGCGCGCACGCACGCACGCACACACACACGATCACTGATGCCGCACAAGAATTTCTTTTTATGAAATAATCAAATATAAATGCGTGTATGTGTTTTTTTTCTATTGTTATCGGAACATCTTTACTTTTTTCATATCTTTCTTTCTTCCTTCTTTTTTTAGTTTCTACTATTTTTTCCCTTTCTTTTTTTCTTTCTTCCTAGTTTTCCTTCCTTCTTTCTCTCTTTCTTTCTTTCATTCATTCCTTTTTTATCGTTATCGGAACATCTTTATTTTTCACTTCTTCTTTCTTTCTTTCTTTCTTTCTTCCTTTTCGTTCCCACTATTTTCTTGTTTACCTTTCTTTCTTTCTTTCTTTCTTTCTTTCTTTCTTTCTTTCTTTCTTTCTTTCTTTCTTCTTTCTTTTATTCTATATTTATCGTTATCGGAACACCTTTATTTATCACTTCTTTCTTTCTTTCTCTTTTTTATCGCTATAGGAACATTCCAATTTTTCAATTCTTTATTTCTTTCTTTCTTTTTCGTTCCTCCTATTTTCTTTTTCTTTTTCTTTCTTTCTTTCTATCGTTCTTTCTTTCTTTCTTTCTTTCTTTCTTTCCTTCTTCCTCTTTGTCTTTCATTCATCCTTTCTTTCTTTCCCTCAGTGCTTTAATTTCTCCTTTTCTTCCATACATTTTCATTATTATATTTGTATATATTCCATTATTTCCAAATCTAAAAACCAGGTGGCCGAATTGATTACTTGTCAGGCTCACCAGAAAAACGGTTCCGGTTCGAATCCTGGAAGGACCAAACTTCTATCGAGGAGTAAAATAAAGGCTCAGACCGGAACACCTGATGACGACGGTCTAAGAGAAGCGGCCATCATTCTCCAGTCCAATATGTTCCTCTCCTCCCCAGGCTCCAGTAACAGAGTAATGTCCTAAAGATTTTTTTTCATAATCTTGCAATCCACTTCTCTCTTTCTTTCTATTGTTTTTCATTTCTTTATTCTTATCTTTTAACGTATATCTTATAATTATTGTCTATCTATCTATCTATCTATCTATCTATCTATCTATCTATCTATCTATCTATCTATCTATCTATCTATCTATCTATCTATCTATCTATCTATCTATCTATCTATCTATCTATCTATCTATCTATCTATCTATCTATCTATCTATCTATCTATCTATCTATCTATCTATCTATCTATCTATTATCTATCTGTCTGTCTGTCTGTCTGTCCGTCCGTCCGTCCGTCCACCCACTCACCCACCCACCCATTCATCCATCCATCTATCTATCTATCTATCTATCTATCTATCTATCTATCTATCTATCTATCTATCTATCTATCTATCTATCTATCTATCTATCTATCTATCTATCTATCTATCTATCCATCCATCCATCCATCCATCCATCCATCCATCCATCCATCATCATCTATCTATCTATCTATCTATCTATCTATCTATCTATCTATCTATCTATCTATCTATCTATCTATCTATCTATCTATCTATCTGTCTGTCTGTCTGTCTATCTATCTATCTATCTATCTATCTATCTATCTATCTATCTATCTATCTATCTGACTAAACAACATGTCTGTCTGTCTGTCTATCTATCTGACTAAACAACATGTCTGTCTGTCTATCTATCTGACTAAACAACATGTCTGTCTGTCTATCTATCTGACTAAACAACATGTCTGTCTGTCTATCTATCTGACTAAACAACATGTCTGTCTGTCTATCTATCTGACTAAACAACATGTCTGTCTATCTATCTGACTAAACAACATGTCTGTCTATCTATCTGACTAAACAACATGTCTGTCTGTCTGTATATGGTCTCTAACTCAGTATTCTCCTCAACATATGAGTGACCTACTTCCGGCTGAGAGGCAATCAATCAGTGACGCCAGCAACATAGCGTGATCAAACTCGTCACCAGGTATTTGTTCCAGGTACTTGTTCCGTCTGGTCTGCTTCCAGCAGTCATTTTTCTCCTGACCTAAATCATCTTCTTTTTTACTGACAAAGGGACAAGTCACAACCACGGCGGAGCGCGTTAGCGACTCATAGATGGCTGCATGCGCCTTTACAATATGAACATGAACTATCCAGATCTGACTCCACCTCTTCGTGGTTCCCTTAGGAACAGAATTGTCATTCATGCTAAAGGAGCAGGTCATTCATTGAGTGCCGTCTTCGCATCGAAGGTTGGCTACCATGGAGCGCCATTCTGCTCTGTCGCTTGCTTTGATAGTGCAGATTGTCATAGGCTGACTTGTTCATCTGTTGATGTTACTCGTCCATGTTAGTCTTGATCTGCCTCTGCCTCTTTTACCTTTTACCTATGTCCCCTCCGAGATTACTTTTAGTAAGCTGTTGTGCCTTTTAACATGCCCCACGAATCTCGTTTGTCTTGTTTGAATTGTGTTTAGTAGTTCTCTTTTCATTTTTAGTTGTTTTAAGACTTCATCGTTTGTTTTCTTTTCTTTCCATCCAATTCTTCCTATAAAACTACATTTCAAAGGCTTCAATTTTCTGTTCTGTTTTCTTGTCTAATGTCCATTTTTCTGTACCATATAGGAATGTTGAGAATATAAAACATTGTGTTATTCTTAGTATTTTTTCCATGGCGTTAAAATTACTTTGTGCATTACTATTCTTTTGTTTATTTCAGTTTTACATTTGTCATCATTGGTTATAGTATGTCTAAGGTTTTTGTAGTTCTGATCTGTCTCCAGGTCTATTCCTTCAACTTTGATATACACTTGTATGTTTTGAGTATTATCTTTGTTTATGATAATAGTTCAATGATGATGATGAATGATTATTGTCCAACCGTCATTTAGGGTCAACGACAGTAACATCTTAATCTGATTAATCACATTTTAAATGCTTTATTGTTTCTAGTTACCTCTGACCTCAAGAACGGTGTGTTGAAATGCCTAGTACTATCTGGTACGGATGATCAAACATATCATTACTGTATTCAGGTGGACCGCTTGTAACAATCGCAGGCAAGAGGCAGGCTGTATGTCAGTGCCAGGAGTAAATGTTCAAAGAATATTGACATAATATCAGTGAAAAAAATGTTTAACTAAATATTTGTTTCTAGTAAGAAATTTCCAGTGGACGGTTTTATATTTTGTAGGGGTTTTTTTTTTAATTTTTGTCCCCGCATTCTAAATATTTTTAATATAAAAGATGGACACATCATTTCTGGTGAATATTTCTAAATATTTTGTATAAAATATGGCTAGATGAGTTCTAGTGGAATTTGTTAAATATTTTAAATGGAAGTCGGCAATGTCTTGTCTGGATGAGCAGATCTTTGTGAGTGAGTTGGCTGAGAATGATTTCCATGTTCAAGAGAATTACACAAAGTGGAATCATTAGCATAAATGGTTCTAGTAGTTGTTCTTTGTGAATAAAGTGGACAATATAAGTGGAGGAAATCAATAGATGTGGAGGACATCAATAGATGTGGAGGACATCAATAGATGTGGAGCAAGAGTTAATTATAACAAGCACGAGAATGACATACAACAAAAGATGTTGATGGCGACAATCACATTGGCGAGAACCAACATTTGTTGTGTGACCTATATTTTCTTCTTTTACTGTGATCATGACGTCATATAGACTGGGATTCCGGACTCTATTATGAAGTTAGCTTGTCTGTTTCAGTGTTTCGGTTGCCCTGTAAAGTTTCTCCTCCAGGGAGGTGGGTGTGCGCCGCATTGTCCTTCACAGGCCTGTGTGCTGCTGGGGGGGGGGGGGTCCTGTAGAACGTGTTTTGTTGTCATGTTATCCAGGTACAGTGACATTGAATTAAGGGGGGAATCATAGGAGGAAGAGGTATGTTTTACACCACTCAGAGAAAATGACAAATAAACAACAACAGAAAAAATACAAAGAACAATATATGGTCCGAAGCAGGATCGAATCCGTACTCCTTGGCACTGCGCCTTGCCATGAGCAGCCGAATGCTAAGGAACACTTTCACTCAGCTAACTAAAATATTAACTATCGTGGACGATGTCTTTCACGCAGGTGTTCTTATGACTATATCATATGGTTACGATACAGATCGGGAATATAATTGTATTTCTGTATGTTCTATTAAGACAAGTATCTCCCGGTAGGGCTTAATACTTGTGTGGCAGACAAATAAATATATGATGGAACTGCACGAATAGCTAGTAGAAGTAGAATATAGAATAGTAGAATTTTCTCTCTATACTAATATTCATTTATTATTATTTGTCTACAGTGGCATTGGCTGGTACATGTAGTTTCTATTTTGAGCTTGGTGAACATGTGGCTTCTCGTTCTGCTGTGGCCGATGCGTAGGCAAAGTATGATGACTTGATCCCTCCTTGAAAGTTGGAGGTACCCGGTGTGACCGATATAACAAACCTACCAAAAGGAAATTCCCAACGAGCTCTTCTCTAGCGAAGGTACATAACATCTAATCTATAAATACCCAGATATTTCCTGCTCGTCTCTACAGCCACTTTTGGCGCATTCAATTTACATCAGAAGCGTTACGAGACACTTTATTTAAAAAAAAAAAAATAGTTTATTGAAAATATTTAAATAAATTCGAACACGTTTCTATCCTGCAATTGCATCTAACGAGTTCCTAAACTAACAGGCAGAAATGGTTACTTGACGAGCACCAGACTGAGAGTTCTGGATCAAGCTGCCAGCGACTTCTAAAATCGTCACCTCATTTATGCTGCATGCTGGAGGTAAACAAAACAAAACTCGGGAATTGTCCTCTTTCGTATTCTAAAAATGGACATCTTTTCTCATTCTATTTATGCCTTAGTTTTAGTTTTTTCTTTTTAAGATGACAGATTACGACGACTAACTTTTACTTTTTTAAAAAATATAAATCAAGGAAGGAAGGAAGGAAGGAAGGAAGGAAGGAAGGAAGGAAGGAAGGAAGGAAGGAGGAAGGAAGGAAGGAAGGAAGGAAGGAGAAAAGAGATAGACAGACAAACAGACAGACAGACAGACAGATAGATAGATAGATAGATAGATAGATAGATAGATAGATAGATAGATATAGATAGATAGATAGATAGATAGATAGATAGATAGATAGATAGATAGATAGATAGATAGATAGAATGAATCTGTTTCACAGCCGTGTGATTGTCCATATTATAGCACTGACTCTCCCACATATTCAATCTCATTTTTGTAGCACTAACTCTACCAGACATTCATTCTGGCTTCTATAGCATGATTCTCCCACATATTCTATCTCACTTTTGTAGCATGACTCTCCCACATATTCTATCTCACTTTTGTAGCATGACTCTCCCACATATTCTATCTCACCTTTGTAGTATGACTCTCCGACATATTCTATCTCATCTTTGTAGCATGACTCTCCCACATATTCTATCTCACCTTTGTAGCATAACTCTCCACATATTCTATGTCAATTTTGTAGCATGACTCTCCCACATATTCTATCTCATTTTTGTAGCATGACTCTCACAAATATTCTATCTCATTTTTGTAGCATGACTCTCCCACATATTCTATCTCACTTTTGTAGCATGACTCTCCCACACATTCATCTCACTTTTGTAGCACTGACTCTCCCACACATTCATCTCACTTTTGTAGCACTGACTCTCCCACACATTCATCCCACTTTTGTAGCACTGACTCTCCAACACATTCATCCAACTTTTGTAGCACTGACTCTCCCACACATTCATCTCACTTTTGTAGCACTGACTCTCCCACACATTCATCCCACTTTTGTAGTCCTTACTCTCCAACACATTCATCTCACTTTTGCAGCACTGACTCTCCCACACATACAACTCACTTTTGTAGCACTGACTCTCCAACACATTCATCTCACTTTTGTAGCACTGACTCTCCCACACATTCATCCCACTTTTGTAGCACTTACTCTCCAACACATTCATTTTACTTTTGTAGCACTGACTCTCCCACACATTCATCTCACTTTTGTAGCACTGACTCTCCCACACATTCATCCCACTTTTGTAGTCCTGACTCTCCAACACATTCATCTCACTTTTGTAGCACTGACTCTCCACACATACAAATCACTTTTGTAGCACTGACTCTCCAACACATTCATCTCACTTTTGTAGCACTGACTCTCCAACACATTCATCTCACTTTTGTAGCACTGACTCTCCCACACATTCATCCCACTTTTGTAGCACTGACTCTCCAACACATTCATCTCACTTTTGTAGCACTAACTCTCCCACACATTCATCCCACTTTTGTAGTCCTGACTCTCCAACACATTCATCTCACTTTTGCAGCACTGACTCTCCCACACATACAACTCACTTTTGTAGCACTGACTCTCCAACACATTCATCTCACTTTTGTAGCACTGACTCTCCCACACATTCATCCCACTTTTGTAGCACTTACTCTCCAACACATTCATTTTACTTTTGTAGCACTGACTCTCCCACACATTCATCTCACTTTTGTAGCACTGACTCTCCCACACATTCATCCCACTTTTGTAGTCCTGACTCTCCAACACATTCATCTCACTTTGTAGCACTGACTCTCCAACACATACAAATCACTTTGTAGCACTGACTCTCCAACACATTCATCTCACTTTTGTAGCACTGACTCTCCAACACATTCATCTCACTTTTGTAGCACTGACTCTCCCACACATTCATCCCACTTTTGTAGCACTGACTCTCCAACACATTCTACCCACTTTTGTAGCACTGACTCTCCAACACATTCATCTCACTTTTGTAGTCCTGACTCTCCCACACATTCATCCCACTTTTGTAGTCCTGACTCTCCAACACATTCATCTCACTTGTGTAGCACTGACTCTCCAACACAAACATCTCACTTTTGTAGCACTGACTCTCCAACACATTCATCTCACTTTTGGTAGCACTGACTCTCCCACACATTCATCTCACTTTTGTAGCACTGACACTCCCACACATTCATCTCACTTTTGTAGCACTAACTCTCCAACACATTCATCTCACTTTTGTAGCACTGACTCTCCCACACATTCATCTCACTTTTGTAGTCCTGACTCTCCCACACATTCATCTCACTTTTGTAGTCCTGACTCTCCAACACATTCATCCCACTTTTGTAGCACTGACTCTCCCACACATTCATCTCACTTTTGTAGCACTGACTCTCACACACATTCATCCCACTTTTGTAGCACTGACTCTCCCACACATTCATCTCACTTTGTAGCACTGACTCTCCAACACATTCATCTCACTTTTGTAGCACTGACTCTCCAACACATTCATCTCACTTTTGTAGCACTGACTCTCCAACACATTCATCTCACTTTTGTAGCACTGACTCTCCAACACATTCATCTCACTTTTGTAGCACTGACTCTCCAACACATTCATCTCACTTTTGTAGCACTGACTCTCCAACACATTAATTCTCACTTTTGTAGCCCTGACTCTCCAACACATTAATTCTCACTTTTGTAGCACTGACTCTCCAACACATTAATTCTCACTTTTGCAGCACTGACTCTCCGACACATTAATTCTCACTTTTGTAGCACTGACTCTCCCACACATTCATCCCACTTTTTTAGCACTTACTCTCCAACACATTAATTCTCACTTTTGTAGCACTGACTCTCCAACACATTAATTCTCACTTTTGTAGCACTGACTCTCCAACACATTAATTCTCACTTTTGTAGCACTGACTCTCCAACACATTAATTCTCACTTTTGTAGCACTGACTCTCCAACACATTAATTCTCACTTTCGATGACTAGATGCTCCCATAAGGAGATAGGGACTTATGTGATAACCAGAAACCACAGCTGTTATTTTTCATTTCAAAGCTGCATGTTAGTTCCAATCTTAATTGTGCAGCATTTATGGATGAAGACTTCATGAGAATGGAAAAATCCACTCCTTCTTAAAATTGATCTTTTATTAAAGTGGTTTCAATTTGTAAAACGACAAACGAAATATAAAATGTCTAGCGAAAGTAAATATTTATCTCAGAATTTGATGTTGGCTGTTAATGCTTGCACCGGGAAGCTCACAGAATCACAAACATGAGAGTTCCTATGAACGTCTTATAATCATCGTTAACATCAAGTACCATTGCCTGCTGGTGTAGGTGATCGTCTCTCCACAACTTTCGATCTCGACAGTTATTTTTATCATTTCTGTTGTTGACCTTCTGCCAAGCCATTCTTTTAAGCTGTCTGGTATCATTTCTCTTTGATTCCCTCTATCTCTTTGTTCAACTTTCCCAGTTGTTACACTATATTCCAGGTCGTGCCTTCTCATTACATGTCCAAAAATTGATGATTGTTTCTTCCTAATATTGGAAATTAGCTCTCTCTCTTAATGTAATATGAAGCCGCGTAGCTCTGTGGTTAGTGAACTTGACTACAAAGGACTAGAGTTCGGGTTCAATCCTATTCGACGGCTTCCGGGTTCATCCAGCCTTAAATGGGTGCCTGATTTTTTGGGGGAAATTAAAGCGGCACGGACGTAATACTCCATTTACCCCAAGAATTATTGCCGAAAGTCTGTAAAAATTATGATCACTAGCACTATATTCCATAAACACCACTTGGTGTGACGAGGCTCTTTACTTTACTTTTTTTTTTTAAATATAATATAAACATTTTTAACCACAAAGAAAGGTCTTCACATTTGCAGATACAGCTTTCTCGAATCACTTGTAATGTTTAATAGAAGAAGCGTCTATGTTATCTTCATGGACAGACTCAAATGAGAAAGTCTACTAAAGCATCGGTGACAAATAACTGTGAAACGGACGCGTGGAACAATCTAAACCTGAGAGCGGACGGACATCTATCATGACAGAATGTATTATCTGACTATAGTGCTAGACTGATAGTGTCCACGCTCATTGAAACTTTAGCCAGCACAAAGCCTTCTTTTCTCGTTTCTTTTTCCATTGTGACCCACGCCCATTTGGCGTACTTTTAAGGGCGGACGATGGAGTGAAATAGTTCACGAACAAACGCTGAAGTAGAAAAGAATATTTAATTTACATATGTTAATGTTATATGTATTGATACCAGAAAGTTGTACGTACGTATTTACATACATACATACACACATACATACATACGTACATACATACATATATACACACACACATACACACACACATACACACATGCATACAACCGAGCTCATAAAATAATATGTCGCTTGAACTAGCAATCGAAGGCAGTTCATCGCCACAGCGCCCTAATGTATCAACAACAGAATCAATACGATAAACGGCGGCCTTCAATCAATGTTTCAGTGTCTGAACTACTACTCAACTCTGTCACGTGATTCAGTTCTCCCCAGTCCGCAACAACCAACCTCGACTCTCTCCCTCTCTCTTGAACCAAGCGCCCCTAATTGTACACAGGAGAGTCAAAGACTGCTCAGTGACTTTCAACTAATAGCAGAGACCTTCCACGTTGACGATTCCAGAAGCTCGCTGTTAAGCATACATCAGATCGACTCCTTCATGCTCCCAATTCATTACTAGTGCTAACCTGAGCTCTAAGATTGTTGCAGCCTCGGTGATAGTTTCATAACTCGCTATGTCCTCAAGCAGTGGCCGATCACAGAGTTACGTCACTATGACGTTAAAGGTACGCCTGTGAATGTATCTTTGTATGTAGACATTAAGTTCCTCTACAGATGTTGCTAACCTTTTTTCTTTCTTTTTTGAGAGTCCATCATATTATCGTCATGTAGTTAGATTTCTGTGTATATCCTTGTATTTTTCTGTTGTTGTTTATCGTTCAGCTGAAGGCCTACTTGACTGAAACGTCGTTCTACTTTTGTTTCTCGCATACGTAAAGCTGTTACCATGCCACTTTTTCTTTCTTTTTTATTTTCATTATTATCATCAGCAATAAAGTCAAGTGGAACAATATTAAAATAGATAAATGGATTTCAATATCTGGGAACAATGTTAATCTCATGTGGTAGATGTGCAACAGAGGTCAGGTGCAGAATGGCTCAGTCAAAAGGTTTCCAAAAACTTAGGAAGAAATTGTACAGTCCAATTTTTGACATTAGAAACAAGAAAAAGAGTTCTTAAATGTTATATATAGCCCGTCTTAACATATATATGTAAATTATGGACAATAGGATAACAGACAAGAAAATTACTGGAGGCAGTAGAAATGTGGTTTTACCAAAGAATGTTGAGAATTTCATGGACAGCTTAGAAGAGTAATGATAACGTACTGAGAGAGGTCAAAGCTAATTTCCAAAATTATGAAGAAACAATAGTCATTTTTTGGTCATGTAATGTCAAGGGAATAATTGAAATATATTGTGACAACTGGGAAAATTGAGGGACAAAGAGATCGAGGGAAGCAAAGAGAAAAGCTACCAGACAGTTCAAGAGAACGGTTTGGCAGAAGGTCAACAACAGAAAAGATAAATAACTGTCGAGATCGAAAGTTATGGAGAGAAATGATCACCTACACCAGCAGGCATGGTACTTGATGATGATGATTATCATCAGCTTTACAGCAGCTTCGCATTTCTATGCATCGTGATGCCTTGACCCCTTTACTAGTGTGTCTACCTTATCGTGTGGGAGGTATGTGTGTTCCAATATAACTATGCCAGTGGTAGCATGACTACCATCAGACTCTCCCAAGCCGGACAGATCAAGGGGTGGGAGCCAGACTAAGAGAGACACACTGGTCCCCTCAGGTTAGTGGGTTTTGGCATCCAGCGACCCACACATAGAAGAGTGACAAAATGCTGCAGAAACACAGACTAGAGAACCTACCAATGAAGTCTTGGAGGAACGAGTAGGGACCCAGGCAGAAATGACGGGACAAACGTCCATGGTGGACTGAAATGAAAGCCAACACGAAGTCCCGGTCCCGACAAAGTCCTTGACCAAGGTGAGGTTTCATTGGAAACATGGCCGTCAACCATACATGATGGCTGGCAAGTCTTGGCGAGAGTTGTCCTTGCTTCATTTACCGGCAGGTATTAGTTCTTTGTTATTTGTGAACCTATGACTTGAAGAAGGAAGGAAGGAAGGAAGGAAGGAAGGAAGGAAGGAAGGAAGGAAGGAAGGAAGGAAGGAAGGAAGGAAGGAAGGAAGGAAGGAAGGAAGGAAGGGGGAAGGGGATGAAAGGAATGGGATATAGCGAAAAGTAATGAAGATATGAGAAGGGAAAGAAAAGTTAACTAGAACAGAAGCAAGAAAGACACAACTAAGGAAGAGATAAGCGGAGGAGAGAAAGAAAAGGAAGGAAGGAAGGAAGGAAGGAAGGAAGGAAGGAAGGAAGGAAGGAAGGAAGGAAGGAAGGAAGGAAGGAAGGAAGGAAGGAAGGAAGGTATTTAAATTTAATTTTGGCCAACACCACCTTGTAGTATTTCTTCCCGTCGCTTCAATAGCGCCCCCGTGCCATGTGTGAGTGACGTATGCAACCC
>JAVIAB010000051.1:149361274-149543774 GCA_032433765.1 Megaustenia siamemsis | reverse complement strand
GTTTTCTTTCCTTCTCGTAGGATGGATGCTGTCCATGGCTGTTGGGCCCGACTCTGCCCGTGGTTTCTGTCTGAATGTTCTCCCATAGCCTTTACTTCTCCCATTGGTAACTGCAAGACTGCGGTGGTTTGTTTACCGGAGTGCCCATTCCCGTGGATAGAGCTTTCAATGCGGCTCTTACTCGCATGGCTCACCCTCTCCTTGGACATATGGGACATTTGTTGCGTGATGTTACAGTTTCATGTTTTACACACACACATACACACACCTCCTGTAAGGAAAAACTTTCCTTCTTGGTCTTTGGTTCGTGAGGTCAGCTCTGTAGTCCTGTTTCTATGATGAAGCTCTTTCCAGGTCGTCACAACTGCCTCAAAAATGGTGAAGGTTATAGTGAGCCAAGCAATATTGTGATAGTCTGAAGCTGTTTATCTTCAAAGTTGCGAACTTTTGTTCTCTAAAACCGGCCATCATCGGTCACGTGCCCTACCTGTCTTCCACCAGTTCTATTTATAAACCTTGATGAGAGATCACAACAAGCCAGGTTAAAAGTTACTGCCGCTAAATGTCGTGGATCTCTTAAGTGATCGATATCCCTAGCAGTCAATAAGGCAATTCTTTATTTTAAAATCAATTAAATTTATCGACATTTTTTTCAAGCAGAAACACACACTAAGTTTTTGCCCGATGTTCTGGGAACTGCGGGCCAGCTAGATACAACATCTTGCTCGATCTCCTGGAACTGTTTGCCAGCTCCATACAACATCTTGCTCAATCTACAGGGAACTGCGTGCCAGATCGATGCAACATCTTGCCCGATCTTCTTAAACTGCGTGCTAGCTAGATACAACATCTTGCCCGATCTCCTTAAACTGCGTGCTAGCTAGATACAACATCTTGCCTGATCTCCTTAAGCTGCGTGCTAGCTAGATACAACATCTTACCTGATCTCCTTAAGCTGCGTGCTAGCTAGATACAACATCTTGCCTGATCTCCTTAAGCTGCGTGCTAGCTAGATACAACATCTTGCCCGATCTCCTTAAACTGCGTGCTAGCTAGATACAACATCTTGCCCGATCTCCTTAAACTGCGTGCTAGCTAGATACAACATCTTGCCCGATCTCCTTAAACTGCGTGTTACCTAGATACAACATCTTGCCCGATCTCCTTAAGCTGCGTGCTAGCTAGATACAACATCTTGCCCGATCTCCTTAAACTGCGTGCTAGCTAGATACAACATCTTGCCCGATCTCCTTAACTGCGTGCTAGCTAGATACAACATCTTGCCCGATCTCCTTAAACTGCGTGCTAGCTAGATACAACATCTTGCCCGATCTCCTTAAACTGCGTGTTAGCTAGATACAACATCTTGCCGATCTCCTTAAGCTGCGTGCTAGCTAGATACAACATCTTGCACGATCTCCTGAGAAATACGTGATAGCTATGTACAACTTCTCATACCGATCAGATAAACATGTACGGGACTCGAGGTAAGACTGTCGAGGTAAGACGAGAGAAGTTGTGAGTTCAAATCTCGACTTGCACAGTCTGAAGCTGTTTATCTTCAAAGGTATTTATTAACTGTCTGGGGCAACCGAGTCACTTAAACAGACAGCTGACTTCATGAGAGAGTTTGGAATCCTACTCTAATTGAGTCTTTATCGCAGAGAGAGAGAGAGAGAGAGAGAGAGAGAGAGAAATCTCGACTGTACCAGTTGAGATTTGTGTTTATGACATCTCTGTGCCGCAACCACCCCTGGTCTCAGCAACCCCCCCTGGTCTCAGCAACCACCCTGGTCTCAGCAACCACCCCTGGTCTCAGCAACCACACCTGATCTCAGCAACCACCCCTGGTCTCAGCAACCACCCTGGTCTCAGCAACCACCCCCTGGTCTCAGCAACCACCCCCTGGTCTCAGCAACCACCCCTGGTCTCAGCAACCACCCCTGGTCTCAGCAACCACCCCCTGGTCTCAGCAACCACTCCCTGGTCTCAGCAACCACCCCTGGTCTCAGCAACCACCCCTGGTCTCAGCAACCACCCCTGGTCTCAGCAACCACCCCTGGTCTTAGCAACCACCCCTGGTCTCAGCAACCACCCCTGGTCTCAGCAACCACCCCTGGTCTCAGCAACCACCCCTGGTCTCAGCAACCACCCCCTGGTCTCAGCAACCACCTCCTGGTCTCAGCAACCACCCCCTGGTCTCAGCAACCACCCCTGCTCTCAGCAACCACCCCTGGTCTCAGCAACCCCCTGGTCTCAGCAACCACCCCCTTGTCTCAGCAACCACCCCCTGGTCTCAGCAACCACCCCTGGTCTCAGCAACCACCCCTGGTCTCAGCAACCCCCTTGGTCTCAGCAACCACCCCTGGTCTCAGCAACCACCCCTGGTCTCAGCAACCACCCCCTGGTCTCAGCAACCACCCTGGTCTCAGCAACCCCCCCTGGTCTCAGCAACCACCCCTGGTCTCAGCAACCACCCCTGGTCTCAGCAACCACCCCTGGTCTCAGCAACCACCCCCTGGTCTCAGCAACCACCCCTGGTCTCAGCAACCACCCCTGGTCTCAGCAACCCCCCCCCCCCCCTGGTCTCAGCAGCGAGGCCCAGCCTAAAACATCAAGTAATCATCGACGAAATAAAATATGAGTACCTCCGAAGACGGATTAATCTGCCTGTGCGGCGAGGGACTCTTGTGTACACTGCTGCCAGTAAAAAACTGATTAACGCGCAAAATTCAAATCCTAGTCTCCAGGAACTGTGCCAGACATGGAAGCTGGTGAACGCTAACAAGAGATGCGTGTTCAGTCTAGGTTCAGCTTTCTATTTTTTTATGTTTAAACAAGTTTTCCCAAGATGAGAATACTGAACTAATTAAAACAAACAAACACAAATTTGTTGAATCAAATGTGGTATGGAAATATATGCTGGGTTGTTCTTATTTGGGCAAATAGTTGGGACTAGTTCTCGCTTTGCAAATCAGTATGTGAGAGTTTGCGTATAGAAAAGTAAAGTACTCCCGTCACGCCAAGTGGTGTATAGAGGATATGGTGTTAGTGGCCATAAATTTTACAGACCTTCGGCACACGATTTTTGGCGTAATATGGTCGGTATTATTCCCGTACCGCTTTACTTTCCCAGAAAAAAAATCCGGTACCCATTAGAGGTTGGCTGAACCGGAAGCAGTCGGTTGGGATCGAACCTACGTCTTGTCCTTTGTAGCCCAGTTCACTAACCATTGAGCTATCGCGGCTCCCAAAGTTTGCGTATACTGAAACATATTTCTGGGCCGCATATATCTTGTTTGTTTGAGGTATTAAGGTCGGATATTTGGGGTCGAAATGCTCAAATATCGCAGTGTTTTAGACACAACACATCTACTTCTGTTTAACGATATTAGGAGAGGTAATGAAGAGGTCTAACCGTCGACCAAGCACAAATGCAGTACAGAACGAATGAGAAAACAAAACAAACTTATGTTCTACAAGTTGGTCCATACTTGAAGAAAGGAAAGTGCACTTAATAACCATAGGGGTTATAACATAGAAACTACAATTAAGGTTCATTCCTTTCGAGACATACTACCTTGGTATAGTTGTTGACTTGGCTGTTTCCAGGCCATGCACTGAAGGAAAGATAAACCACTAAGTTAATTCGACAATTATCTAATCACTAGCGGTCACATTCTTTTATTATCTACTCACTCTTCGCGGAGGCAAAATAGATGGGCACCTGTGTTCTGTAGCCTGTAGGAGCATCTAACATTCGGGGATCACGTGATGTGTTTTGTACAAAAAGGGGGTTAGGGAATAAAAGAGAGCGGTTGCTCTAGAGAAGTGTCAAGGGGAAAAAAGAGCTGGTATATATTTACTTTAGAGAAATGTCAATGGGAGAATACAAGAGATTTGGTATATCTTTACTTTAGAGAAATGTCAATAGGAGAATACAAGAGATTTGGTATATCTTTACTTTAGAGAAATACCAATGGGAGAATACAAGAGAGTGGGTATATCTTTACTCTAGAGAAATGTCAATGGGAGAATACAAGAGAGTGGGTATATCTTTACTTTAGAGAAAATATTAATGGGAGAATACAAGAGAGATGGTATATCTTTACTTTAGAGAAATATCAATGGGAGAATACAAGAGAGTTGGTATATCTTTACTTTAGAGAAATGTCAATGGGAGAATACAAGGTTGTTGGTATATCTTTACTTTAAAGAAATGTCAATGGGAGAATACAAGAGAATGGGTATATCTTTACTTAAAGAAATGTCAATGGGAGAATGCAAGAGAGTTGGTATATCTTTACTTAAAGAAGTGTCAATGGGAGAATACAAGAGAATGGGTATATCTTTACTTAAAGAAATGTCAATGGGAGAATACAAGGTTGTTGGTACATCTTTACTTTAAAGAAATGTCAATGGGAGAATACAAGAGAATGGGTATATCTTTACTTTAGAGAAATGTCAATGGGAGAATACAAGAGAGTTGGTATATCCTTACTTTAGAGAAATGTCAATGGGAGAATACAAGATTGTTGGTATATCTTTACTTTAAAGAAATGTCAATGGGAGAATACAAGAGAGTGGGTATATCCTTACTTTTGAGAAATGTCAATGGGAGAATACAAGAGAGTTGGTATATCTTTACTTTAGAGAAATGTCAATGGGAGAATACAAGAGATTTGGTATATCTTTACTTTAGAGAAATGTCAATAGGAGAATACAAGAGATTTGGTATATCTTTACTTTAGAGAAATACCAATGGGAGAATACAAGAGAGTGGGTATATCTTTACTCTAGAGAAATGTCAATGGGAGAATACAAGAGAGTGGGTATATCTTTACTTTAGAGAAATATTAATGGGAGAATACAAGAGAGATGGTATATCTTTACTTTAGAGAAATATCAATGGGAGAATACAAGAGAGTTGGTATATCTTTACTTTAGAGAAATGTCAATGGGAGAATACAAGGTTGTTGGTATATCTTTACTTAAAGAAATGTCAATGGGAGAATACAAGAGAGTGGGTATATCTTTACTTTAGAGAAATGTCAATGGGAGAATACAAGATTGTTGGTATATCTTTACTTTAAAGAAATGTCAATGGGAGAATACAAGAGAATGGGTATATCTTTACTTTAGAGAAATGTCAATGGGAGAATACAAGAGAGTTGGTATATCCTTACTTTAGAGAAATGTCAATGGGAGAATACAAGATTGTTGGTATATCTTTACTTTAAAGAAATGTCAATGGGAGAATACAAGAGAGTGGGTATATCCTTACTTTAGAGAAATGTCAATGGGAGAATACAAGAGAGTTGGTATATCTTTACTTTAGAGAAATATCAATGGGAGAATACAAGAGAGCTGGTATATCTTTACTTTAGAGAAATATCAATTGGAGAAAACAAGAGAGTTGGTATATCTTTACTTTAGAGAAATGTCAATGGGAGAATACAAGAGAGATGGTATATCTTTACTTTAGAGAAATATCAATGGGAGAATACAAGAGAGATGGTATATCTTTACTTTAGAGAAATATCAATGGGAGAATACAAGAGAGTTGGTATATCTTTACTTTAGAGAAATGTCAATGGGAGAATACAAGGTTGTTGGTACATCTTTACTTTAAAGAAATGTCAATGGGAGAATACAAGAGAATGGGTATATCTTTACTTAAAGAAATGTCAATGGGAGAATGCAAGAGAGTTGGTATATCTTTACTTAAAGAAGTGTCAATGGGAGAATACAAGAGAATGGGTATATCTTTACTTAAAGAAATGTCAATGGGAGAATACAAGGTTGTTGGTACATCTTTACTTTAAAGAAATGTCAATGGGAGAATACAAGAGAATGGGTATATCTTTACTTAAAGAAATGTCAATGGGAGAATACAAGAGAATGGGTATATCTTTACTTAAAGAAATGTCAATGGGAGAATACAAGAGAGTTGGTATATCTTTACTTAAAGAAATGTCAATGGGAGAATACAAGAGAATGGGTATATCTTTACTTAAAGAAATGTCAATGGGAGAATACAAGAGAATGGGTATATCTTTACTTAAAGAAATGTCAATGGGAGAATACAAGATTGTTGGTATATCTTTACTTAAAGAAATGTCAATGGGAGAATACAAGAGAGTTGGTATATCTTTACTTTAAAGAACTGGTGAGTTGTAAATGTTAAGGTAGTCTTTATGTTTTAGAGCTTGGCAATGGGGAATATAAAATGTTTGTTGTGCTTTTATTTTGGAGAGCTGGAGAGTGTGAGTGAAGGGGTTGTATGTACTTTTATGAGAACATCTCCCGTCGCTGCAATTACTTTTGTAGAAATTTATGTTTGTAATCTTTTTTTTTTTTACGTCCTCTCGCTCTCTCTCTCTCTCTCTCTCTCTCTCTCTCTCTCTCTCTCTCTCTCGTTTCTTTTGATGCTTTCGTTAACTCCTTATATATCGGTAAACACAACACGAATTAGGTTAAATACTAAAATAAAAATGTTAAACTCCAATGTTAAGTCAGTCTTATTATATGGCTGTGAAACATCGAAAACAACAGAAACGATAATCATGAAGATACGGACTTTCATTAATGGATGCTTACTCAGAATAAAAGGATATAAATGTCAGGACAAAATCACTAATATAGAATTATGGAAATGTACCAGTCAAGTACCAGTGGATAAAATAAATGCAGCGAAGACGATGGCGCTGGATAGGACACACACTGCGGACGCCAACTGAGAGTATTACACAACAGGCCCTTTTTGGAATACCCAGGGAAAAGACAAAAAGGACGACCAAGGAATTCTTGGAGACGACAGATGGAAGCAGAGATGAAGATGATGGGGAAGACATTGAATGAACTTAAAAAAATGGCAAGAAACAGAACGGCTTGTAAAGTGTTTGCTGAAGACCTATACTCCACAGGGAGCTGAAAGGTAGAAGAAGAGAGAAACACAACACGAATGCAATTATCCCAACTGCTGTTAGTTATACTTTAGTTGATTTACTCTTGTGTGTCTTTCTATGACAATAGACACGCTACTTCTATGAAACATTCAAAGTGGTTAGAACAGGCTGTATTTTAACATTACAATATTTGTGTGGTTTACATTCAACATTCCATCCCCTGAAACTCCAAATAATTACAATTTCTAATCTTTGTCTTTCCTCATCATCTTTTTTCTTTCCTTCCTCATTTGCCTTTCAGCGTCGAGAGGAGATATAATTTGCGGTCTTTTGCTCTTCTGTTCACCTCTGCTGCGGTTATTTTTCTACAGTTTCCTATTGAGTTATTTGCGTATCATAATCATTGCACTCCGAAAACACCCATAGGTGCTCAGATCCCCTCCTCAGCAAGTCCCACAGTGTCCTGCGACTGACGACTCCAGTTCTGTGTTGGTTGATAAGTCTTCTTACACGCCCACTAAATTTCTCATTTTTGTCTGTGCCTATCTTAACTCCCATCTGCATCATCCGAAGAAGTGACGGGGATCTGAGTTTGTCGAAGTCCTGTGCTCTTCCCACATCTTGGAGAGCATTGATGATGTCCGCCCGATCCATTGGTTGCCCGTTTTCAACGACAGCGCAACTAGCCAACCTGTCCGCTCTTTCATTCTCCCGTACTCCCGCATGTCCAGGGACATAGACAAAAGTGACCTTATGTATTTTATTTCCAGTATTCCGTCAAGCCATTTTTTTCGTAGTCGGCCCTTGGGTCTGAGTTTCTCGCAATGTTTATTGAAGGCTCGAGGTGTTGTGTTTTGATCTTTCTGCCTTGTCACGTGGCCAAACTATTTTATCTGTTGTTTCTTTATACATTCTATGGCGGGGGTTATTCCTAGCTTTTTTCTCAGTTCTTCTTTCTTTTTTTATTACGAGTATACAAAAATGTCACTTGCTCAGAAATATTAGTTTTGGCTTGAAGGTGAGCGTTTTGTGTCTCAGATGAAACCACTTCAATAGAATCTCAGTTTACGGTTTAGCGGAATGTATTAGATTAAAAACATCTTCATCCAAAAATGCAGCAACATTTCCAAGGTTAGAACTAAACTGCCACTTTGAGATGAAAACAAACAGCCGTGCTGTACACAGACCGTCCATGCAGCAAAAGAAAAGAAGGAACGAAGTTCAGTTAATGTATACTCGGTTAATGCAAACAAGACCCAATGGAAGACATATATTGTTGTAGCAATATGCAACTGAACAAGCACACCACTCCCAGAAGGAATTAATTAATCAATAACTATTGATGGTTTATTCATCTTCAGCGCTCACCCATTAAGTGGGTGAGTTGTGTTGCTTGTTGCGACAAGCAGCGATCTCTGCGACTTCCGGTGCTACACATCCGTCTTGGTCATGGCTGGGTTTCAATAAATGACAATTTTGTCTGAGCAACAGAAATATTGGTTAAGTCTTTGTAGAATTAGTTGCTAAGGGGTTTTAACGTGCGCAGTGTGCGTACATGATCTACTTTCTTTTTTACTTTTTAAGAGAAGACTAGACATCAGAGTTCAGCACCGAGAGACCAAGGAGGGGTAAAGCAACGAAGAAACGCTGATTCGAACAGAAACAACTGTTCTGTGTGGGGATAGATTCTAAACATGCACCTTTTTTTTTTGTCCAGAGGCTTACTACACTAAAGCATTTGACAAAGTAAAGCAAGTGGAAATAATCAACATACTGGAGAAATTAAACATTGATGACAAGGATCTGAGAATCATTTTTTTAAAAATATGTACTGGCAACAAACAGCAACTATACGAATTAGCAACTAAACATGACAAGTTCAATTCATAAAACAAGGAGTCAGACAAGGCTGTGTGTGTTCTGTCACCGGATTTGTTTTCACTTTACAGCGAATATATTATGAGATCAATAGTAGGCAAAAAAGGAATTGAAGTGAACGGTCACAACATAAATAATTTGCGATATACGGATGACACAGTCTTAATAGCAGAGACAGAGAATGAACTACAAGAAATGATAGACATAATAGTAAAAGAAAGCAACAAGAAAGGTCTCAGTCTGAATAGTAAGAAAACAGAAGTAACGGTCATATCAAAGAAACAATCATCACCATCATGCAGTATAAAAATAAACAGGACAAATCTGAAACAAGTGCAACGCGTCAAATACTTTGGCACAATAATAACATCAGATGGAAGATGCACCTCAAAAATAAAATAAACAGAATAGCTCAGGTCAAAATAGCATTTCAGAAAATGAAAAATATCTTATGCAACAAATCTATGTCAATAGAAGTGAGAAAGAGAGTTCATCGGTGCTATATAGAACCAATTCTGACCTATGGAAACGAATCATAGACAGTAGACAAACAAATGAAAAGACGATTAGAGGCCACAGAGTTGGGATTTCTCAGAAGAATGTTGAAAGTTCTCTGAACAGCTAAAAAGACCAATGAGGAAATTCTCAAAGAGGCCAACACAAAAAGGGAGCTCCTAAATGACATCAGAAAGAAACAATCAACATTTTTTGGGCACATCATGAGAAGAGGAAAGTTGGAATACTTGGTTACAACTGGCAAAAAGGAAAGAGAGATCGCGGACGACAAAGAGAGAAAATACTGGATAGCTTGGTGTCATGGCATAGAAAACAGTCAACAACAGAACTGATACGATCCACTGCAGATAGAAGATTGTGGAAGGACATGATTGCCTACGCAAACCGGTATGGCACATGATGATGATGATGATGATAATGATGATGATGATGATAATGATGATAATGATGATGATGATGATGATGATGATGATGATGATGATGATGATGATGATGATGATGATGATGATGATGATGATGATGATGATGATGATGATGAGAGGTTTACGTCTTACCTCTAGAGCACACAGTCTCCCACTATATAGTTAACACTTATCACTTGAGATGGTATGTTAATTTATTGCAAAGAATGATTTTACCAAAGCCTGTCTAAACACATGCCTTCAGTGATAACACTCATGAATTTCAAGAAGCTACACAAGTTACCAAACCTAGGCAGAAAAATATCCAGACAAGGAGTCATAACATCAGAAGTCAGGACACACATCGCACTAGCATCAAATGCTTTCAACAAACTAGACAAACATCTGGAGATGCAAAGTACTCAGTAAACGAACAAAACTTAGATTAATCAATTCCTGTGTGATACCAGTGCTGACATATGGATGTGAAAGTTGGAGATACACACAGACTTTAGATAGGAAAATAAATGTCTGTGTAGGATCTCAAACAAGCTGGAGAGAATATATTTCATAAGAATAGATAAGAGAAGAATCAAAACAAGAATACATTGTCGAGCTTTATAAGAAGAAGACGTTAGAACTGCATTGGCCGTGTGTTTAGAATGAATGAAGAAAGACTTCCCTATCAAGTATTCATGTGGAAACCATCTGGTGAAAGAAACAAGGCAGACCAAGAGAATCGCAATGCAGAACAATTACTAGGGAAGACTTAACCATAGGACTATGAACTACAAGAACTAGCAGCAAATCATCAATCATGGGCTATGAACTACAAGAACTAGCAGCAAATCATCATCATGGACTATGAACTACAAGAACTAGCAGCAAATCATCAATCATGGGCTATGAACTACAAGAACTAGCAGCAAATCATCAATCATGGACTATGAACTACAAGAACTAGCAGCAAATCATCAATCATGGACTATGACTCCCACCCATCCTATGTGACGGCTTCGGCCCGAGAGGAAAATGAAATGAACATGAATTTAATAAAAATTCGATTTATTTTGTAGATTGACTTTCTGCAACAAGCATTTAGTGTCTATGTTTCTGTCCATGTTAATTATGCTTGCCTCCTATGTGGCTAGAGATGGCCTGGCAGAAACAATAATAGAGCAACAGCTGACACTTAAGTGAGTCACGAGGTTCCGGTCAACGTCTTCGTCTCTCTTAAAGTAAATGTATGCAATAACGGATGTTTATTGTAATGTCTTAATGTTTGGGCAAATATGATTAGTGTTCATTCTCCAATTCGTTCCGCAGTAGACAAAATTGTTAAATCAGAGGCGGATATTCAGTGAAGTAACGGGGGCCACGATTCATCTAATATTTTATCAAAATACATAACACAATCACATTCCAGCTCAATGAGTTAAATGTCAGTGTACAATCAACCACCGTATTCCCTAGTATAGCATTGCTATAGTTCAAATAACTCAAGTCAAATAGGCTTCAATGTCTGCGGAGGTCAAACCTACTACAACCGTACAACGGCATCTATCGACCTCGCATTGAATATGAGAACCAAGTAGGCTATTTCAGCAAACAACTCTTCGTTACCATGATTACAGAAGAACGACTAATAAGATGGCGTTATATCTGTTATCCAAACATAAAGAACTAGAGCCAATTGGGGAATGTCCTATTTGGTGTGACCTGTAAGAATCACTGCGCATTATATCTTTATATATATATATAGAAACTGTAAGAAAATTGTAAGAGATATTATTTAAAAGCAAAACCGTGTTGTTCTCATAACGTATAATGTAAATAACTAACATAGTTTAATGTTTTTATAGTTATGTTAATTTAGAGAAATAATTGAAGGAGCTATTTTACATAGCGCAAATTGCAGCAATATTTATGTATGATATATATATATATATATATATATATATATATATATATCGTCATTTGTGTGTGTGTGCGCGCGTGTGTGTGTGTGTGTGTGCGCGCGCGCGTGCGTGTGTGTGTGTATAAATATTCTTTTTAAAAAGTATCATAAAATCATTCGTGATGCACTAGCTAACTCATTGCCAGGATGTGCAAAAATTTTATAATTTGACAACAAATGAATTAAATATTTTAATTTAAATGTATGTCTTTTTCTGCGAAATAACAAAAGTCATTAAAAAAAACCCACATAACAACATAGTGGCCAGCATCACTTAGAATCAATACACAAAAGTGTACATTGCCATTTTCATCTTGACAGACCTTTGCCACAGGCCGTTATCGGTAGCGAGGTTGATACTGAACGTCGTCACATGCCTGATTGGCCTGTGCTTTTATTATTGATATAATACTTGAACTGTGTTGAACCAACCCTAGCTGGAAAAGTGAGACGAAATATGCATATTAAAAACTGAAGGAGACATATTTGTAAAGCCATAAGATCGGTCCGAATACACATGGCCCGCGGACCCTGCTTTAGTATACTCCCTCACAGTTGTTTGTCACTGATACTTTAGTTGATGTGCTGGTTTGTGTTATTGCAGTCAGATAAAACCATTACATTTTGTGTATGATACATTGAAAGTGATTAGAAGAAGTTGTATCTTAACATTTCTTGTATGATACATTGAAAGTGATTAGAAGAAGTTGTATCTTAACATTTCTTGTATGACACATTGAAAGTGATTAGAAGAAGTTGTATCTTAACATTTCTTGTATGATACATTGAAAGTGATTAGAAGTTGTATCTTAACATTTCTTGTATGATACATTGAAAGTGATTAGAAGAAGTTGTATCTTAACATTTCTTGTATGATACATTGAAAGTGATTAGAAGAAGTTGTATCTTAACATTTCTTGTATGATACATTGAAAGTGATTAGAAGAAGTTGTATCTTAACATTTCTTGTATGATACATTGAAAGTGATTAGAAGAAGTTGTATCTTAACATTTCTTGTATGATACATTGAAAGTGATTAGAAGAAGTTGTATCTTAACATTTCTTGTATGATACATTGAAAGTGATTAGAAGAAGTTGTATCTTAACATTTAAACACTACTTCCACCGTCTAGACTTGATCTGCGCTTTACGTCACATTGATGCTGTTCATGACCGTTGTTGGAATTCCTTGACGCAAGCTATTTACATGTTACTTATTAATGTGAAATGCTTCGTCAGCCGCAGTTTTACCCTCCTAGGGAATTTGCACTGTGTTTTGTTCGTCGTAGGCAACATTCACCAGAGTAATCAAGAATCTTAAGGGCGCGTCATTGCTGTGCTTGCGACATTGCTATGTGTGCTACGTCATCGTAATGGCTCATCGTAAATCCCTAGACCGGCCTTACGCTAAATCTTACGGTCTGTTGTTTGATGTGCGACGGGGATGATCTGACGACTAACTGTGTGTTTGTATGTTCGGAATTGGAGTCAACAACGGTGGCCTAACATCATCAAACGCTATACATTTTTAAAGAAATATGACGATCATCACTTTCAGGAGGACGTGAACTTCTGGTATATGGTGGATAGGCGGCATGAACCATTGCAGGCTATGCATGAAAAGTGTTCCTTGTTGCAGTTTCCTCATATTCCCAGACCATGGGGGACTTGTTGGTTTCGAGGCAAGACGCCGGCCTCGGGACAGAGAGGTTGTAGGTTAAAATCTCGGCTACACCAGTTGGGATTTTTATTTATGATTTCTCTCTGCGACAACCACCCCTGGTCTCAGCAGCGAGACCCTGCTTGAAACGTCAGTTACTCATCGACGGAAAAAACATGAGTACTTCCGAAGTCGGAGTTATCTGCCTTTGCGACGAGGAACCCCTGTGCACACGTCTGCCAGGGAAAAATGGATTAACACGCAAAATTTAGTTCCTAGTCTCTAGGGACTTCGTCAGAGATGAAGGCTGGCGAACGCAACAACAACAACAACAAACACTGTTGTGGTTACAATTTTAATAATGCTCCCCGGAAACTCCCAGATTTGCCAGCCACTGATTTTTGTGTTTTTTATTTTGTTTTGTTACATGTATTATAATCCAAAATAGCATTCATAGATAGACGTTTACTTTAGATAAGAAGTTTACATTGTGTTTGTGTGTGTGTGTGGATCGGGGGGGGGGGGGGCGTGATAGCTCAGTGGTTAGTGAACTGGACTACAAAGGACAAGAGGTCGGGTTCGATCCTGAACGACGGCTTCCGGGTTCACCCAGCCTAAAATGGGTACTGCATTTTTTTCCGGGAACGTAAAGCGGCACTGGCGTAATGTCGACCCCGTTACCCCAAAAATCATGTGCCGTAGGTCTGTAAAAAATTATGGTCAATAACACCATATTCCCTATACGCTACTTGGTGTGACGGAGCTCTTTAGTTTTTTTTTTACTCTGTGCGTGTATGTGTGTGTGCGCGCGCGTGCGTGCTTGCGTGCGTGTGTATGTGTGTGAGATAGAGAGACTCACATATTAAAACTACCGACATATCAATTACAATCAGGAATATACTAGATCCAGGAGAACGTCATAAATAAATGTTGCAATATTTCCATGATTAGAACTAAAATCGCCACTTTGAGATGGAACCAAACAGCCGTGCCCTCCGGATGTTCTGCCTGGGTTAGCTTCCGTTGCCTAAGACTCTCACAAGGCACGCACAAGGCAGTGGGTTTGTCTGCCACCAGTAACACTGTCTGCTATCCTAGCGTAGCAGGCGACTATGACGTAATATGTGCGTAGATGCACTGAAGCAACAAGTCCGGCGCTAGTTCCTATGTGAGAGATTCCAGACTTCAAACATTTGGGATTTTTTTTAGAAGACAGTCGCTGAAAACCAAAGGATAAGGAAGGAAAGTGGACGGAGGGGGGGGGGGGGGGGTTCTAGTTTAAGACCGTGCGATGGACCGCAAGTAACATGCAACAGAATATCCGATCCGTTAATAAACATAAATAAAAACAGAGCAACACAAATGTTGGAGA
The DNA here is from genome assembly GCA_032433765.1 of Megaustenia siamemsis. Taxonomy (NCBI): domain Eukaryota; kingdom Metazoa; phylum Mollusca; class Gastropoda; order Stylommatophora; family Ariophantidae; genus Megaustenia; species Megaustenia siamemsis. The sequence continues at coordinate 149,529,081 of JAVIAB010000051.1, read as the reverse complement.
CAAATAATAATAATAAATGAATATTATTATAGAGGGAAACTTAGGAGGCGATAATCAGCGAATCATTGCAGAGGAAGAGGTATGTTTACAGCACTCGGAAAAAATGACGAATAATCAACAGAAAAAAAGAACAATGTATGGTCCGAAGCAGGATCGAACCTGTACTCCCTGGCACAGCGCCTTGCCACGAGAAACCAAACGCTAGGGAACACTGCCAACTCAGCTAACTTTAACTAAAGTTAAAGTGCCAAGGAGTACGGGTTCGATTCTGTTTCGGACCATATATTGTTCTTTCATTTGTATTCTGTTTTTGATTATTCATTTTTTTCCAGGTGCTGTAAATATACATGTATGGTTGTGTATGTGTATGTGTGTGTTGATATGTATTAGTATGTGCACGTCTTCTTGCACGTGTACATATGTATACACGCATCTGTGTGTGTGTGTATACATGTGTTTATGGGCCCTTAGATACTTTCAGATATTGCCTGTGCCTTTGTAGTCGACGTACCTAGATAGCGTTCCCCCCACTCGTGTATTTTTAGAACCCTTCACCTCTGACCACAGGGTATAAATTACAGCTACACCCGTGAGAAATTCCTTTCATAGCCTGACCACTGTCCACGACACACAGGGAAGTCAACATATTTCGATTATTTTGTTTTTGATGTTTCATTACTAGTTAGCTATGTAGGATTAGTTTTATTTATTCATATATCTGTGTGTGTATGTTGTTTGTTTGTTCCTGCTGAAGGCCTATTGAGCCGAAACGTCGTTCGAATCTGTGTCGTTACTAATCACGTAAAGCTTCTAACATACCATTTTTTCTTTTTTTTTTTCAATTTTTCCTCGCATTCAGCTTTACTGCAGCTTCGCATTTTTATGCATTCACTTGCATTTCTTTGCCTTAACCCCTTGCTGTAAATATAACTCTTCCTCTGAAATGATTCGCGACAATCTTTTCTTTGTAATGGGACTGCACCGCTGTAATATTAGTGCAATATTTAGATTTTAAACAGTTACGTCCCCTGTAATAAATGCGATCTCAATTGTTTTGGTATTGATGTCTCTACTTTAACAATGTTTAGTGCACTGGTGAACCGCGAGTGATTAGTGAACTGAACTACTAAGAATGAAAGGTTGGTTTCAATCCTGATCGACGGCTTCCAGGTCCACCCAGGCTTAAATGGGTACCAGACTTTTTTGTCTGGGTAAGTAAAGCGGCACTGGCGGAATACTGACCACATTACCCCCAAAAATCATGTGCTGAAAGTCTATAAAGATTAGGGTCACTAACAATGTATTCCCTATACGTCACGTGGCCCTTTACTTGTACTTACAGTGCTCTGGTTCGTAGGCTATCTGGGTTTACTACCCTAACCCCTGTATCACATCTCCTGACGTTGGCATTCATGGGTTTCTACAATCTCGACTTTCTAAAGTTAGTTTTCATTTGTCGAGGAGCAAGGGTGGGCTTTAACGTACACTTCTACAAAGTATGGTGGTGACAATTTAACAAAAATGTAATACAACTAAATACAGACAAAATAATGGCTGACTTCATCACGTCGATTTCTTCCCCTTGTTTCCCGACGGTATGTCTGGCTTTGTATGCTCATGTTTTCCCGCCCTTGTATACATTGCTCTATCTCAGCCGATACCCGTCTAATTCAGTATACATTGCTCTATCTCAACCGATACCCGTCTAACTCAGTATGAAACAGGGAGGTAATAAGGACATGAAAAGACCGGTAATTCGGTAGAGGTCAAGGGGAGACAAAGGGTTGAGAAGAAAATAGAGGTAAGGGGGAAACTCATGGTCCACATGATGGGTGGAAAGCCTGAACACGTCATGAGGCACTTGGACTGTAAGCAATGTGAGAACGAGGGTAGATGTAAAATGAGTTGCGATTGGCGGGTAAAGAAGAGCTGAGAAAGAAAATAGGTGGGCAGAATCATTCGATGTAAAGCGATGGTTCAGTGCGGCCCACTATGCGTGTTGTACAGCCGATACCGTGAACAGAAAGTTGAGTTCGGAAAATTTCAAGAACAGTAGTTAGTTGGTCTGTGGCTGTCGAGCTAGTGAGACGTAAATTCCTGGAGCAGTGTTAGAATAAGGAGTGTACTGTGACATTATGTTAAGGTGGCCGTGGTCTTCTCTTCTTCCTCTTTCCTTCCTCATCTGCCTTTCAGCGTCGAGGGGAGATATAATTTGCGGTCTTTTGCTCTTCTGTTCGCCTCTGCTGCTGTTATGTTTCCTAGTGCTTCTAATATTCCATCGACCCATCTTTTTCGTGGTCGACCCTTGGTTCTGGTGTTCTCACAACGTTTGTTGAAGGCTCGTTGTGTTGTGTTTTGTTCTTTCTGCCTTGTCACGTGGCCAAACCATTTTATCTGTTGTTTCTTTATATATTCTATGGCGGCGGCTATTCCTAGCTTTTTTCTCAGTTCTTCATTTCTGATCTTATCTCTCAGACTGTTTCCTGTCATTCGTCTAACACACATTTCATCTCTGTAGAGGTTATTTTGCTTATTGTTCTTGCATCTAGGGTCCAGGTCTGGGATTGGTAGCACAACGCTGGGATGAAGATTGTATTGTATAGTGCTCGTTTTGCCTCCAGAGTTATTTCCTTGTTGGACAATAGTGGTGATAACTGTCCGATGATTTGACAAGCTTTGTTGCATCTTGATTCTATCTCTGCTGTTTGGGAATTATCGTTTGTCATTAGGCTTCCTAGGTATTTGAATTCCTCAACGTGTTTTAGTTGTCTGCCTTCTATAGTTATGTTGATGTTCTGTTTATTTTTGGCAACATTCATGACTTCTGTTTGGTTGATGTTGATTTTCATGTTGTACTTTGTGCCTGAGATGTTGAGTGTGTTTAAGTGTTCTTGTAGGTCTTCTATTGTTTCATGTATTAGTGCCTGATCGTCTGCAAATAGAAGCTCGTTGATCTCCACTGTCTCTGATGGGTTGGCTAGCTTGCATATATGGTCCATGTATGTAATAATCAGTAAAGGGGGGGGGGGGGGTAGTACGCACCCCTGTCTCACACCTGATCTAACTTCGAAGTGGTCTGTGTAGTCTGCTGCTGTTCTGACCCTGCAGCTGCTGTTGACGTAGAGACTTTTAGTAAGGTTGATTAGATGTTGGCTTACTCCGTATGTTGTTAGTATCTCCCACAGTTGTTCTTTGTTTACTCTGTCGAATGCTTTTTCCTGGTCATGAAGGCTATGTATAAGTTTTGATTGCGCTCTGTCGTTTTTTCTGCAAGCTGTTTTAGTTCTGGTGGCCGTGGTAGGCTTAGGATAAGTCATGAAGAGACATTGTTAAGAAGCTAGTAGCTTTGACCATTTTGAGAGACTTGTATTATTGTGAGTGTCTCACTAATGTAGGCTTAATATAAGTCATGAAGAGGCTTTTATTTAGAAGTAGTAGTTCAACCATTGAAGAGACTTGTTATTGAGAGTACTCTCACTGGTGTAGGTTTAGTATAAGTCATGAAGAGACATTATTACGAAGCTAGTGGTTTTGACCATGTGGAGAGACTTGTGTTATTGTGAGAGTTCTCTCGAATGTTAGGCATTATGTCGATCATGAGAGACATGATTAATGTAGTGAACAGCTACAGCCAATTGCAGACAATTGTTAGGTTGTGAGCAACCTCGCCAAATTAAGCTTCCAGGGGACTTAAGAATGCTAGTGCCAGCATTCTGATATTGTAGTGTTACAGAGAGAGATAGGAGAAAGATGAGAGTCAACCACGATGCGTGTGGCTATTGTACTTGTGAACTGTATGGGAGCTAGTCCTTGTGTGCAATAAACGTTAAATGTGTGAGTTTTCAATGTTGTTGGTGCCTGATTTGTTAATGCTAGCTGTGTTGTCTAGTCCAAGCGAGGAACGGACGCTGGGGTGTCAGCAACCAACAGGCATAACAGCGCGGAGTACAACAGAACGATAAACAGGCAGAAGTGACATCCACGGGCAGCTAGTCAATCGAGGCGACAGTCTGGGCAGCAACGGGCCATACCAGGCAGAAGTGACATCCACGGGCAGCTAGTCAATCGAGGCGACAGTCTGGGCAGCAACGGGCCATACCAGGCAGGGGTAACTTGAATGGTCCGCGTACCAAGGTAGTTCGGCACATCCATGTCAGTGCAAGTGGCTGGCATCCAAGATGGCTGGTTGAGGCAACTCGAGGGCTCAGATCTCAATGAGCTTTCTGTCGACATAGTATCAGCTTCAAGTCGAGTTGAAGGCTCAGATTGCAAAGAGATATCTGTGACTTGTTCCAGCTTCAATGAGAGGGAAGGCGCAGATCTCAACGAGCTTCTGCTTACATCTCAACTGTCCGGTGTACAAGGGCTCAGATCCTTACGAACCTTCACAGCGGTCAACGGACGCCCAGTACAAGACAACGAGTGAAGGGGAAAAATAGCTCGTTAAAACAACTTTACAAGTATACATTGCTCTATCTCCTCCGCTACCCGTCTAATTCAGTATGCATTGCTCTATCTCACTCAATACCCGTCTAACTCAGTATACATTGATCTATTTCATCCGCTACCCGTCAATTTCTTGAAAGCCATTCCCACCTTAATATTGCCTACGACTGCTATCAGAACTCTCCATCCCATTACTTGCTCCTTGCTACCAGCTTTACCGCAGCACTGCCGTTATTCGCCTTTTCCATTCATTTGCTGAATTTATTCTCGGCTCATGGCCAAGCAGTCCGTGATTATCTAACTTTTCATTCTCTGCAACTTTAGCCAAGAGTTCTACCAGTTGTTACAAAGTTTTCCATACACTCTTTCTTATGTTGTGCCCATAGAAACTTGTTTACTTCTTTTATTGAAGTCCACCATAAACTCGTATTGCTCTCTCCCATCAAGTTTTGATAAGATCAAGGTTTTTTTTTATGGAACTCTCAACATTCTTCTCTAAAACTAAATCAATAAAACTGGGTTCTGGCTTCCAGTGCTTTTCTTGTTTGTTAACTAACTGTCCATGACTCACGATCATATATCAACACTGGATCCAGATAACATATAGAAAATATTTTACAGAAGGCAAAGACAAAACAATGATCTGCTCATATCATGCACTGTGAGCTAGTTGTACGTGCCACGAAGATAAACCTCAATATAACTCTGTAAAACCACAAACCTCTTGGACCCATTAGGAGGAAATGAAGAAAGCGTGGCCCATTAAAAAAAATAGGAAAGTATTTAATATTGTTTGTTGTTGAGCAAAACAAAATGGTGGAGTGGAGTCTTTGGGAAATAGGGAAAGAGGAGTAATTGTTGGGCAACAGGTAAGGAGGGGCGTGCGTTGAGCACAAGGGGAGGTGAAGGAGTCGTTGGGTAACAGGTGAGAAGTAGTCGTTGAGCAACAGGTGAGGAGGAGTAGTCGTTGGGCAACAGATGAGGAGGAGTAATCATGGGCAACAGGTGAGGAGGAGTAGTCGTTGGGCAACAGATGAGGAGGAGTAATCGTTGGGCAACACGTAAGGAGGGGCATGCGTTGAGCACAAGGGAGGAGAAGGTGTCGTTGGGCAACAGGTGAGAAGGAGTAGTCGTGGAGCAACAGGTGAGGAGGAGTAGTCGTTGGGCAACAGATGAGGAGGAGTAATCGTTGGGCAACAGGTGAGGAGGAGTAATCGTTGGGCAACAGGTGAGGAGGAGTAGTCGTTGGGCAACAGGAGAGGAGGAGTAGTCGTTGGGCAACAGATGAGGAAGAGTAGTCGTTGGGCAACAGATGAGGAGGAGTAGTCGTTGGGCAACATATGAGGAGGAGAAGTCGTTGGGCAACAGGTGAGGAGGAGTAGTCGTTGGGCAACAGATGAAGAGGAGTAGTCGTTGGTCAACAGATGAGGAGGAGTAGTCTTTGGGTAACAGATGAGAAGGAGTAGTCGTTGGGCAACAGATGAGGAGGAGTAGTCGTTGGACAACACGTAAGGAGGGGCATGCGTTGAGCACAAGGGGAGGAGAAGGTGTCGTTGGGTAACAGGTGAGAAGGAGTAGTCGTAGAGCAACAGGTGAGGAGGAGTAGTCGTTGGGCAACAGATGAGGAGGAGTAATCGTTGGGCAACAGATGAGGAGGAGTAATCGTTGGGCAACAGGTGAGGAGGAGTAATCGTTGGGCAACAGGTGAGGAGGAGTAGTCGTTGGGCAACAGGAGAGGTGGAGTAGTCGTTGGGCAACAGATGAGGAGGAGTAGTCGTTGGGCAACAGGTGAGGAGGAGTAGTCGTTGGGCAACAGATGAAGAGGAGTAGTCGTTGGTCAACAGATGAGGAGGAGTAGTCGTTGGGCAACAGATGAGGAGGAGTAATCGTTGGGCAACAGATGAGGAGGAGTAATCGTTGGGCAACAGATGAAGAGGAGTAGTCGTTGGGCAACAGATGAAGGGGAGTAATCGTTGGGCAACAGGTGAGGAGGAGTAGTCGTTGGGCAACAGGAGAGGAGAAGTAGTCGTTGGGCAACAGATGAGGAGGAGTAGTCGTTGGGCAACAGATGAGGAGGAGCAGTCGTTGGGCAACAGGAGAGGAGGGGTAGTCGTTGGGCAACAGGAGAGGATAAAGAGTCGATGGGCAACAGGTTAGGAGGAGTAGTCGTTGGGCAACAGAAGAGGATGAAGAGTCGAAGGGCAACAAATGAGGAGTCGTCGTTGGGCAACAGGTGAAAAGGAGTAGTCGTTGGGCAACTGGGGAAGACGAGCGGAGGAGTCGTTGGGCAACAGGACAGGAGGAGGAGAAGGGGAGGAGGAGGAGGAGTCATTGGGGAAGAGACTTCATCAAACATCAACCAACAAACAAAACATCAAAATATTGACTTCAACAAAATTTAACCAACAAACAAAACATCTAAACATTGACTTCAACCAAATTTAACCAACAAACAAAACATCAAAATATTGATTTTAAAAAACTTCAATCAACAAACAAAACATCTAAATATTGACTTCAACAAAATTTAACCAACAAACAAAACATCTAAACATTGACTTCAACAAACTTCAACCAACAAACAAAACATCTAAACATTGATTTCAACAAAATTTAACCAACAAACAAAACATCTAAACATTGACTTCAACCAAATTTAATCAACAAACAAAACATCTAAATATTGACTTCAACAAAATTTAACCAACAAACAAAACATCTAAATTTTGACTTCAACCAACAAACAAAACATCCAAATATTGACTTCAACAAAATTCAACCAACAAACAAAACATCAAAATATTGACTTCAACAAACTTCAACCATCAAACAAAACATCAAAATATTGACTTCAACAAACTTCAACCATCAAACAAAACATCTAAATATTGACTTCAGCAAACTTCAACCAACAAACAAAACATCAAAATATTGACTTCAACAAACTTCAACCAACAAACAAAACATCTAAATATTGACTTCAACAAACTTCAACCAACAAACAAAACATCTAAATATTGACTTCAACAAACTTCAACCAACAAACAAAACATCTAAATATTGACTCAAACTTCAACCATCGAAATAAACAGCTGAAAATGTCCTTCCCCATAACCCGGGCACAACTTTCTCCCAGCTGTCTTCTATCAACTCCAACTGATAGTGAAGTTTAACTTCACATTTTAATGCGTTCAGAACTCAATGATTTTACGGAGAGAGAGTTTTTTTTGTGTTTTTTTTTTTCAATTACCAGATAAATGGAAACATCCAGTTTGAGCCAGAACAGTCCCATAGACTTACAGGTAATAACTGATGAAGAGTTGGGAGCAAAGGTCACAGGTTAATGGATCAATAACAGAGAGAGAAAATTGTTTTATCGCATTGAGAAGGCGGGGTAAGATGTTGGAGTGAACTGTAAATATGTTCTTTCCTTCATTTGTCGATCGCATTCGAGGGGAGATTTAGAATGGACTTCTTTACGTCGTCTGTTGACCTCTCATGCTGATCGGTTTCCTAGTGTCTCTGAAATCAATTCATCGGGGCAACGGCACTTTACAGCAGCAGGGCTGGAAGTTTTCAGCGACCCACAGCTGATGGCTTGCGACTGGATCGGTGAACCAGAACCATCCAGCGACTGATCTATACATCCGTGGTGCCTCCAGAAACAGACTAACCTATGTAGTCTGTACAAGCGACTAGGGATCGAAGAGGGATGACAATCTTTCAGAACGTCTTCATTACTTTTCTTAGCTGCCCATGGTATTCTTAATATTCTTCTGCAAAACCATATTTCTACAGATTCCAGAAATTGTCTTATTTGTTTTCCTATTGTCCATGATTCACATCCATATGTTAAGACTGGCACTACAAAACATTTAAGAACTCTTTTTCTTGATTCTATTGCCAGAAATGGATTGTACAGTATCTGCCTCATATTTTAGAAAGTTGTTTTTGCCTGAACCATACTGTATCTATTGTACATCTGCCATCTGAGGTTAACATTGTTCCCAAATATTTAAATGCATTCACCTGTTTTAATATTGTTCCACTTGTTTTTATTGTGCATTGCGGTGATGTCTTTTTCTTTGTTGCTATCATTATTTTTGTCTTCTTGCTATTCAGGCTGGGTCCTTTATTGTTGCTTTCCTTCAATATAATGTCTAACATTTCTTGTAACTCATTTTCACTCTTAGTGATTTAAGACTGCATCATCAGCATACCTTAGATTATTTATAATATGACTTCCAATTGTTATTCCAGGCATGCCCCTTATCCCGTATTAAGGCACTAGTGGCGATGAAACGTCTGGGTTGTGTGTTCCACGTTTACAAAGAACTTCCGGTCGAACACTTTCTATCGAAGACAGTGAACAGTGTGTGGAGGTTTAAGGTGAAAAGGGTGAAGAGGGAGGTGGCCGTGTCAATCTGACACTTCTTTTGTCTACATACTTTAATAAATAACTGTTCTTGAATGAATGTTATATAGTCCTTATACAATAACTGTTCCTGAAAGATTTTGAATGTTCTATATACAAAAGATAGGGAGCCGCGATAGCTCAGAGGTTAGTGAACCGGACTGCAAAGGACAAGAGACCGGGTTCCACGGTTTCCAGGTTCACCCAGCCTTAAAATGATTACCGGATTTTTTTACTGAGAAAGTAAAGCGGCACGGGCGTAATACCGACCACATTACCCAAAAATCATGTGCCGAAGGTCTATTATAATTATGGTCACTGACACCATATTCCGCATACGCCACTTGTCGTGACGGGGCTCTTTACTTTTACTTTTTATATTTAAAAAAATGGTCTTAAGGATTTGAATGCCAAATCTACAAAAGCTGTTCATATAGAATTTGATTTCTCCAAAAACAATAGATCCTCTTAAATGACTCTTGAACAATCCAAATACAGTGGTTGTTCTTATATGATTTTGATTAGGTAATGCACAATAGTAGGTCTGAAACGGTTATGAAAGTTCGAATAGAATACGCACTGTACATTAGCTGTACTCAACCAATCTAGAATAGTCCATACACTAAGGCTCTACTTGGCGTTTGCTAGCTCTGACAGTCTCCCATGACCGATTTGATGTGGCACCATGCAATATTATCAATGAATTGTTTTTTTTAAACTCTAAACTAGAACTGTGTTCATTTAAATAATTTCTGTAGTGGTGTTTATACAAGTGTGCTTCACTCATGTGTCTCCCCAGAGCGTGTCTGCCACCATACCCCTAGAACTACGCCGGTGGTATAGTCCGTTCAGAAATTCATAATCACACCTGAATTAGCTTTGCGTGATAACCGTTTGTTATTTTGGTTTCAAATTTTGCATGCAATCTTAGAATATTGATGACGCGAAGATTTTGGTATTTTTTATTCCACAAACACAACAGATTTTGCACATCAGCGAATTCCTTTGATCTTTTAGGACGATATCACACAAGTTGATTCAAATTTTAGAGTTTACAGTAATCGTGATAAATTATCCAGTTTACTGCAATTCTTGTCAGAGGCGTATCTACATAGTGCTTAATTGTGGGTGTTGTTCGTTATGTGCATTTGCAAACATGAATTCAATTGGTTACAATTAGTCTTGTCCTTCGGTCACCATTAGACGCCAGGACGTCATAACTGCAGCTGGAATTGAATTCATCTTAATTTTAATCATTCCGAATCTGACGATTCCAAGAGATTGATAATCATTAATGGCTGGACAAATAGTAATCCATCTCGTTTCCAGTACTCATCTTCCACCCGCAACACATGTTCAACACACTTCTTTTGCATAGTTATAAATTTGCATTTCAAACTCATTGTAATTTAGATATAAATGTTGGTATTTAAAGTCAACAAATTGTCTACTGAGTCTTCACAAAATTAATAAAGATACGCCTTCCCTTCGGTAATTAATGCCCAGTCCGTGGTGCGTCATGTCGTTCAATAACAATTCAGTTTTGTGCACGGGATTTTCCTGAAGTTAGTGTTTCTGCAATAGCCAAACTATTTTACGTCAACGACCGCACCAAATTAATGTATACATCCTAAAATGGTGTCAAATTCGAACAGGGTGAATTTAATATACCCTAAAGAAGAAAACTTTTAAACTATATATATAGATCAAATTTCTCAGAGCAAAAAATATTTCTATAACGTCATCAATATTCTAAGATTCCGTGCAAAATGTGAAGCCAAAATAACAAGCGGTTATCACGCAAAACTAATTCAGGTGTGATTATGAATTTCTGAACGGACTATAGCAATGATGCTGGGGGGACACCCAAGCCGGACTTATCGAATGACTAGGACCAGAGTAGAGATAAACATAGAGCTCGGATACACTTGACTCGTGTCCAACGTCAACTACATCTCAATCCCGCGTGCTGAGAGGGATCAAACAAAGCTTGTGACGTTTTCAGCATTGCGAAAAGGGGCGGTTGTGAGTAAAATGACGCCTGACGTCAGCCTTCGCATTGTTGAAGACGTCACAAGCTTTGGGTGTTTTCAGGAAAACCCTCTCTATCTTCGGGATTGATATATAGTTGGCGTTGACGTGCCTAACACTACAGTGTAACTGTCCTCTCGCTATGATGCCACAATAACTCTTATCAAACGGTCTGAAATAGACTACACACAATAGCCATTACCGTACTACCTTGAATAGTCCGTAAACAAGATATGTTCTCAGTCTTCAATTGCTCGTGTACAACAGCTGTTCTGATAGGCTTTGGAGTGATGAGTTTACATGAAACATAAACAAAGAGTAAATAGCTCCGTCACGCCAAGTGACGTACAGGGAATATGGTGTTAGTGACCCGTCACGCCAAGTGACGTACAGGGAATATGGTGTTAGTGACCCGTCACGCCAAGTGACGTACAGGAAATACGGTGTTAGTGACCATAATTTGTACAGAGCTTCGGGACATTACTTTTTGGGGTAATGTGGTCGGTACTACGCCTGTACCGCTTTACTTTCTCAGAAAAAAATCCGGTACCCATTTAAAGCTGGGTGAACCTGGAAGCTGTTGATCAGGATCGAAACCAACCTCTTGTCCTTTGTAGTCCAGTTCACTAACCACTGAGTTGTCGTGGCTCCCATACATGAAGCATACAATACACAAAACCTGTATTTAAACAGCAAACGATAGGTCATACACATTGCACTATTGTTTCCAAACTGTTACGTTTGAACTATGAATATTTTCATTTGTCGACCGCAAGCGACCACATATAGTTCAAATACATTGATGTTTTATAGTCTCAGGAGGCAACTAACACAGTTTTAAAGATTGAATCGTGCTGAAGTCGGATGTGTTGGGCCGAAACGCGCATATATCACATTATACTGCAAACCACATCAGAACGCAGACACGCTCACTTAACGTCCTTTTAAGGGCGGATGACTAAGACGTGTACTCCTTTAGTCATCGAGCGAGCGCAAGCAAGCAAGCAAAGACTGAATTATGACAACAGTGACCAACCAAAAATTGTAGTTACATAAAGTTTTGTTTTCTTTTCATGACAATTGTAGTTCAATAAAACTTAGGCTGAGGTTGAATGCGTCGTGTCTCGCCAAAAAAAAGCGCAAAAACCAAAAAGTCAAGGCTAACTAATATAGCAATACCCTGACGTACCTCCTGTCTAATATTCAACAGTAAAATGTTGCCATGAAAAATCTGCAAACATCAAAACAAATAACACCAGGGTTAAAGCTAAGAACAGCAAAATGTTCTTCTCATCATTCCTGTATAGTGCAGAAACATGGACATTAGACAAGAAAACAGAACACAGAATGTAAGCCCGTGACATGTGGATTTATAGAAGAATAGGAAGAATTGGATGGAAAGAAAAGTAAAGAAATGAGGAAGTTTTAAAACAGCCAAAAATGAAGAGAACTACTAAACATAATTCAAACAAGACTAGTGTTATTTTGGGAGCTATTTAAAAGACACAACAACCTACTAAAAGTAATCTTTGAAGGGAAAATACAAGGTAAAAGAGGCAGGGGCAGAACAAGACTAACATGGACGAGTTACATTAAAAGATGGACAAGCCAGCCTATGACAACCTGCACTACTAAAGCAAGAGACAGAGCGGAAAGTTGCACGGGCGTAATAACCAAAAATCATGTACCGAAGGTCTATACAAATTATGGTCACTAACACCACATTCCCTATATGCCGCTTGGCGTGACGGTGTTCTTGACTTTTTTTTATTATTAAACTGACTTCCTTCTGTGATGACCTGTTTTCTCACAACCTCTGGGTGTTTTTTTTTATTTTTTTATTACTAGAATTATATATTAGAAACGAAAATATAAGAGATGGGAGTTAAGATGCCTAAAAGAGATACATCTAGATGACATGGATATACGACTAATATGCAATCTATCCTGGGAGCAAACAGCAATAATAAAATATAACAAAGAGTTCTCTACACCCATTGATATAAAAAGAGGAGTAAGACAAGGATGCATCCTATCACCAAGCTTGTTCAATCTATACACTGAGCAAATCTTTAAAAACATCATAGAGATGCCAGGCCTACAAATTAATGGAAAGATAATCAATAACCTAAGATATGCTGACGATACTGTACTACTAGCAGAAAATCCTAAAGACCTACAACAATTACTTAATGAAATAAACACGACAAGCAAAAAATATGGACTAGATATGAATATCAAAAAGACTAAAACTATGATCATAAACAAAGAAAATACTCAAAACCCACAAGTGGATATCAAAATTGAAGGAATAGACCTGGAGACAGTTCAGAACTATAACTACCTTGGACATACTATAACCAGCGATGGAAAATGTACAACTGAAATAAACAAAAGAATAGGAATGGCAAAAAGTAATTTTAATGTCATGAAGGACATACTAACATCAAAACAAATAACACCAGAGCTAAAACTAAGAATAGCAAAATGTTACATCTTCTCAATATTCCTATATGGTGCTGAAACATGGACATTAGACAAGAAAACAGAACAGAGAATTGAAGCCTTTGAAATGTGGATATATAGAAGAATAGGTAGAATTGGATGGAAGGAAAAGAAAACAAATGACAGTCTTACAACAACTAAAAATGAAAAGAGAAATTCTGAACACAATTAGAACAAGACAAATGCGATTCCTAGGCCATGTTAAAAGACACAACAGCCTACTGAAAGTGATCCTGGAGGGGAAAATACAAGGTAAAAGAGGCAGAGGCAGACCAAGATTAACATGGACGAGTAACATCAAAAGATGGACAAATCAACCGATGACAACCTGCACCATCAAAGCAAGAGATAGAGCAAAATGGCGCTCCATGGTAGCCAACCTTCGTTGCGGAGACGGTACTCAATGATGATGATGAGTTAAGATGGGCACTGCTAGAAACGAGAAACTTAGTGGGAGCATATAAGAAAAGACTTACCAAACAACACAGACCTGGAGTTGTCAGTCGCTGGACACTGAGGGACTTGTTGAGGAGGGGATCTGAGCACCTATGGACATGTTCGGAGTGCTATGATGATGACCCGCAAATAACTCAATTAGGAACGTTTACATTTTCATGTCAAAAACCGAATAGAGGGTCCAATGTATTATTAAGCTTTGACGTTAGGACATTTAGTGAACAAGTCAGTAGTACTCGTATATGGAGGGGTAAGAACAGCATCATGACACACTCAGAGCTGGTCACTAGTATATATAGAGGGGTAAGAACAACATCATGACACACGCAGAGTTGGTCGCATGGTCAGTATTCGTATAAGGAGGGGTAAGAACAACATCATGACACACGCGGAGTTGGTCGCATGGTCAGTATTCGTATAAGGAGGGGTAAGAACAACATCATGACACACGCGGATTTGTGATTTTTGAAAAAATAGAAAAATAATAAACCCGTGGTTTCCTTATGATGTTACCCTCCCTGATCTCTCAGGTATTGAGAGATCAGATATCGGTCAACGGCAATAGAAAGGAGACCACGTGTACACTGGCGAACGGTAAAGAACCCTCGCCAGTTAAAATCCAAAAGAGCAGACTACAAACCGGGGCAAAATTGACAACAGAAACTTACTCACTCCGTGGATCCCAGGCCATGCTACGGAGTTCGTGCACGTGGGCCATGATTCTCCTCGGATTTTCTGGAAACTCTCAAGCAGGAATGTAAGGAGCCAGTTGTGGGTGTGTTAGACACTCCAAGGTATAAGGAGCCAGTGGTGGGGTGTGTTAGACACTCCAAGGTATGAGGAATCTAAGGAGCCAGTGGTGGGGTGTGTTAGACACTCCAAGGTATGAGGAATCTAAGGAGCCAGTGCTGGGGTGTGTTAGACACTCCAAGGTATGAGGAATCTAAGGAGCCAGTGCTGGGGTGTGTTAGACACTCCAAGGTATGAGGAATCTAAGGAGCCAGTGCTGGGGTGTGTTAGACACTCCAAGGTATGAGGAATGTAAGGAGCCAGTGGTGGGGTGTGTTAGACACTCCAAGGTATGAGGAATCTAAGGAGCCAGTGCTGGGGTGTGTTAGACACTCCAAGGTATGAGGAATGTAAGGAGCCAGTGGTGGGGTGTGTTAGACACTCCAAGGTATGAGGAATCTAAGGAGCCAGTGGTGGGGTGTGTTAGACACTCCAAGGTATGAGGAATGTAAGGAGCCAGTGGTGGGGGTGTGTTAGACACTCCAAGGTATGAGGAATCTAAGGAGCCAGTGGTGGGGTGTGTTAGACACTCCAAGGTATGAGGAATGTAAGGAGCCAGTGGTGGGGGTGTGTTAGACACTCCAAGGTATGAGGAATCTAAGGAGCCAGTGGTGGGGTGTGTTAGACACTCCAAGGTATGAGGAATGTAAGGAGCCAGTGGTGGGGGTGTGTTAGACACTCCAAGGTATGAGGAATCTAAGGAGCCAGTGGTGGGGTGTGTTAGA
Source organism: Megaustenia siamemsis (assembly GCA_032433765.1). Taxonomy (NCBI): domain Eukaryota; kingdom Metazoa; phylum Mollusca; class Gastropoda; order Stylommatophora; family Ariophantidae; genus Megaustenia; species Megaustenia siamemsis. The sequence goes on along the minus strand of JAVIAB010000051.1, from coordinate 149,513,715 downwards.
CACTCCAAGGTATGAGGAATGTAAGGAGCCAGTGGTGGGGTGTGTTAGACACTCCAAGGTATGAGGAATCTAAGGAGCCAGTGGTGGGGTGTGTTAGACACTCCAAGGTATGATGAATCTAAGGAGCCAGTGGTGGGGTGTGTTAGACACTCCAAGGTATGATGAATCTAAGGAGCCATTGGTGGGGTGTGTTAGACACTAGAAAGTATGATGAATCTAAGGAGCCAGTGGTGGGGTGTGTTAGACACTCCAAGGTATGAGGAATCTAAGGAGCCAGTGGTGTGGTGTGTTAGACACTCCAAGAAATGAGGAATCTAAGGAGCCAGTGGTGGGGTGTGTTAGACCATTCCACCCTGTATCTTGCTTTGATGGTACATATTGTCATAGGTTGACTTGTCCATCTTTTAATGTTACTCGTCAATGTTAGTCTTGGTCTGCCTCTGCCTCTTTTACCTTGTATTTTCTCTTCCAATATTACTTTTATTAGGCTGTTGTGTCTTTTAACATGCCCCCAAAATTTCATTTGTCTTGTTCTAATTGTGTTTAGTAGTTCTTTTTTCATTTTTAATTGCTTAAAAACTTCATCGTTTGTTTTCTTTTCTTTCCATCCACTTCTACCTATTCTTCTATAAATCCACACTTCAAAGGTTTCTGTTCTGTTTTCTTATCTAATGCCCATGTTTAATAACAGATTAAGAGAATAAAACGAGAAGTCGTGAAAAGAGTATACATGTATTTGAGTTACAATGTAGTCACTATTCTTCGCGGAGACGACATATGGTATGATTTGATGAATGCGTTTCGAAAGTGGTTCTGGCGCACGTCCCAAACTCCCCAGCGGAAAAGAACGCCCGGAACGACGTTTCTAAATCATTATTATCTTTACAGTTGCAATAAGTCGTCAAATGGGCATCCTTTTATGCAGGCCCGATGAGATATGGGAAATGCTCTGTTATATCTCCTTGGGACTCTGGCCATATTAGGGTCAGCTATCAAACATTTTGCTGAATACATTATTGAACATTTAGAGAGGACAGGAAATGGGGGAGGCGGGGAGAGGAAAGGAAGCGGGGATAGGGAGAGGACGTGATCTTGGGAGGAAGGTATAAGTGAGTTAGGAAAGACAGATAGTGTACATGTTAGCTCAGTGTTGCAAGCATACGTTATTTTTTTACAGTGACCGCATTTAAGAAATGTGTTGCAGTTGTTGTTGTTACTGCAATTGTTGCTGCAGTTGTTGTTGTTACTGTAATTGTTGTTATTGCTGCAGTTGTTGTTATTGCTACAGTTGTTGTTATTGTTGCAATTGTTGTTATTGTTGCAGTTGTTGTTATTGTTGCAATTGTTGTTATTGTTGCAGTTGTTGTTATTGTTGCAGTTGTTGTTATTGTTGCAGTTGTTGTTATTGTTGCAGTTGTTGTTATTGCTGCAGTTGTTGTTATTGTTGCAGTTGTTGTTATTGTTGCAGTTGTTGTTATTGTTGCAGTTGTTGTTATTGTTGCAGTTGTTGTTATTGCTGCAGTTGTTGCTGCAGTTGTTGTTGTTACTGTAATTGTTGTTATTGCTGCAGTTGTTGTTATTGCTACAGTTGTTGTTATTGTTGCAATTGTTGTTATTGTTGCAGTTGTTGTTATTGTTGCAATTGTTGTTATTGTTGCAGTTGTTGTTATTGTTGCAGTTGTTGTTATTGTTGCAGTTGTTGTTATTGTTGCAGTTGTTGTTATTGCTGCAGTTGTTGTTATTGTTGCAGTTGTTGTTATTGTTGCAGTTGTTGTTATTGCTGCAGTTGTTGTTATTGTTGCAGTTGTTGTTATTGCTGCAGTTGTTGTTATTGCTGCAGTTGTTGTTATTGTTGCAATTGTTGTTATTGTTGCAGTTGTTGTTATTGTTGCAGTTGTTGTTATTGTTGCAGTTGTTGTTATTGTTGCAGTTGTTGTTATTGTTGCAGTTGTTGTTATTGTTGCAGTTGTTGTTATTGTTGCAGTTGTTGTTATTGCTGCAGTTGTTGTTATTGTTGCAGTTGTTGTTATTTTTGCAGTTGTTGTTATTGTTGCAGTTGTTGTTATTGTTGCAGTTGTTGTTATTGTTGCAGTTGTTGTTGTTGCTGCAGTTGTTGTTATTGTTGCAGTTGTTGTTATTGCTGCAGTTGTTGTTATTGCTGCAGTTGTTGTTATTGTTGCAGTTGTTGTTATTGTTGCAGTTGTTGTTATTGTTGCAGTTGTTGTTATTGTTGCAGTTGTTGTTATTGTTGCAGTTGTTGTTATTGGTGCAATTGTTGTTATTGCTGCAATTGTTGCTATTGTTGCAGTTGTTGTTATTGTTGCAGTTGTTGTTATTGGTGCAATTGTTGTTATTGCTGCAATTGTTGCAGTTGTTGTTGTTGTTGCTGCAGTTGTTGTTGTTGTTGCTGCAATTGTTGTTGTTGCAACAGAGACAACAGTTGTATTCAACAATTTTTCATGACGGTTAAGGGGTTGGTTGGAGGCAGGAAGTTGAGATAGATTTGAGTTCGTTTGAACTAACACTCATTTAAGTGATTCGATGAGCATGATACGATAAGTGAAGGCGGGCTCTGTACGCACACAATGGGTAGAGTCATTGCAGAAGTCAAAATTACGTAGGGTCACCTTTGTCTACGTTCCTGGACATGCGAGAGTACGGGGAAATGAAAGACCGGACAGGTTGGCTGGCTGCGCTGTCGTTGAAGACGGTCAACCAATGGATCGGGCGGACATCATAAATGCCCTCCGAAATGTGGGAAGGACACAGGACTTTGTCACTCCTCAGATCAAAGAGATGGGAGTTAATATGGGCACAGCCAGAAACGAGAAACTTTGGTGGGTGTGTAAGAAGACTTATCAACAAACACAGAACTGGAGTCGTCAGTCGCAGGACACAGCGGGACTTGCTGAGGAGGAGATCTGAGCACCTATCAACATATTCGTAGTGCAATAATGATGACCCACAGGTAACTCAATAACACGCAATGCAACAACAGTATACTGGTGCGTGGTGTGAATGTTTAAAATAATGTCGTTATTTGTTTGTTTGTTTCTTTGTTTGTTTGTTTCTTTGTTTGTTTCTTTGTTTGTTTGTTTGCATCCCAAACCAACTTTTAACGTCTGTGAAATCCCTAGAGACTTTATTTTGCGTGGAGATCCCTTTGCTCTGTAGAATTCTGGTTTAACAGAAGAATGTTGAGAATACCATGGACCGGTAAGAAGAGTAATGAAAACGTTCTGAAAGATGCTAAAGAAGAAAAGAGAGGTAATATCCAATATTGGGAGCAAACAATCTTCATTTGTTTGGCCATGTAATGAGAAGGGAACAGCTGGAATATATTGTGACAACTGGGAAAATTGAGGGACGAATAGATGGAGGGAAGCAAAGAGAAAAGATACCAGACAGCTTAAGAGAATGGCTTGGCAGATCAACAACAGTAATGATAAATAATTGTCGAGATCGAGAGTTGTAGAAAGAGATGATCACCTACGCCAGCAGGCATGATACTTGATGATGATTCATTTCTCCTATTCTTCACACCAGCAGCCGTGTTCTCACGTGTTCCCCCACCATACAGGCAGATATTCTCCGACGTCAGGTGTAATCTCATTTATTTATGCTTGAGAGGTTTGACGTTTTTGGGTTCGAAATGAAATGGGAACACTCATTTGTGGGCTACCCTTTTCAATAATCTGTTACTAAGTGTTCTTTAATGTGCGCAGAATAAACACGGCACCTCGTTATTTTTTTATTTTTTATTATTTTTTTTCCAGCGATGTCCTAGAGAACTAGACCACAGATCTCACTACTGAAACATCGGGGGAAAGTGAAGCCATGAAGAAACCGTGGATCTCATTTTTGAAAAATGTATATCGTCGGGGAATCAAACCCATGACCTTTCTTGTCCAGTCGCGACGCTTTACCTCTAGACCAACTATCCCCACTCCCCCAAGTTAAAAATAATATAATAATATAGAACGAGAACAATATACACTAATGGGGGGACAACATGGTTTGGGATTTTGTACCAACACTTCTGTCGCTTTGTAATTGTCTCCCCTACCTTTAAGATTACTACCACACGGACATACACAAGAACATTTGTGACGTTTGTTGTTATAACAGTTGATGGGTGACTCGTTGGTATCGAGTCAAGACGCCGGTCTTGAGACAGAGAGGTTGTGAGTTCAAATCCCTGCTGAACCAGGTGGTTTTTATTTACGATTTCTACTCCGGTACCACCCCTGGTCTCGGCAGTGTGGCCCGGCTTGAAACGTCAATTGCTCATCCACTGAAAAAAATATGAGTACCTCTGACGATGGAGTTATCTGCTTGTGTGGCGAGGGACCCCTGTGCACACGGCTGCCAGGGAAAAAACTGATTAACACGCAAAATTCAGTTCCTAGTCTTTGGGAAAGCATAATAATAATAACAGTAACAGTTGATGCGATGATAACGGTTACTGTTAATGTGATATTAACATCAAAACAAATAACAACAGGACTAAAACTAAGAATAGTAAAATGTTATATCTTCTCAACATTCCTATATGGTGCAGAAACATGGACATTAGACAAGAAAACAGAACAGAGAATTGAAGCCTTTGAAATGTGGATTTATAGAAGAATAGGTAGAATTGGGTGGAAGGAAAAGAAAACAAACAAAATCTTAAAACAACTAAAAATGAAAAGAGAACTACTAAGCACAATTCAAACAAGACAAATGCGATTTTTGGTCCATGTTGAAAGACAGAGCAGCCTACTAAAAGTAATCTTGAAGGGGAAAATACAAGGTAAAAGAGTCTGAGGCAGATGAAGACTAACATGGTGGAGTAACATCAAAAGATGGACAAATCAGCCTATGACAACCTGCACCATCAAAGCAAGAGACAGAACAGAATGGAGCTCCATGGTAGCTAACCTTCGTTGCGGAGATGGCACTGCATGATGATTGTTAATGTGATACGTTTCACTTGCTCTTGTCACAGTAGTTCAGTTTTTGAATGGGCGTGAGAAAGAGTAAGAGAAGACATGAGAACAATCGATCAGACGAAATAGCTGACGTCACGATGAGTACCGTGCATGGCACACGACACACCAGAACTTTTCACTTTTTCTGGGAGTTGAAAGACAGAAATTGTAGAAAATAAAATGCAAGCTGTAGACAAACAATTACAGCCCTCGTAGACAATAGAGATTGTAGAAAGTAAAATGTAAGCTGTAGACAAACAATTACAGCCCTCGTAGACAATAGAGATTGTAGAAAGTAAAATGCAAGCTGTAGACAAACAATTACAGCCCTCGTAGACAATAGAGATTGTAGAAAGTAAAATGTAAGCTGTAGAGAAACAATTACAGCCCTCGTAGACAATAGAGATTGTAGAAAGTAAAATGTAAGCTGTAGACAAACAATTACAGCCCTCGTAGACAATAGAGATTGTAGAAAGTAAAATGTAAGCTGTAGACAAACAATTACAGCCCTCGTTAATTTTCCCCACTCGACGTGTTTGTTTAATGAACGTCCTCCAGCCAAATACTGCACTCGACATAATAAAAGACTCCCCTTAAATTTACCACTCACGTGCTCTGCTGTTTTTTTTAATAAAAGGAAAAGACAAAAAAGTCACATTTTTGTTAATCCTTGAAGTACCTCTGAAAGTTTCCTACAATCTCTGTTACTCGTTCTAGAAGTTATGATTATTCACAGTAAACTTAACACACATTTGATTCTGGTCACGTCATTTTGTTGTTGTTGTCCCAACCAATTACTGCCAGAATTCCTACATTTGTTTGCCTGAGTTCCACTTCTCACAACAACAAACATGTCAACATCATTCCCCTTCTGGGCCACGTTGGCGACTAGTTCACGCCCTACAATAAGAACTAATCAATGTTATCTGCTCTCGGTGCTAAGCTCAATATTATAGCTCGGCGATAGGCTCGGCTGAGGGAGTTAATGTATAAATGGTCGATACGAGTTTTTTTTTTCTCTCTCTCTTCAGTTTCTTTGTTTCGTTCACTTTTATGTTTTGGCTCAAACAAACTGGAAAAGATTGGTCGAGATTTATTTGAACGAGAGAAAGTAGTAAAATTAGGGTCATAGGGTTTTATAGAACTAACGGCGGAGACGAGTGTGCACAAAGTGGGATTCGGAAGGGAGCACAAAGTGGGATTCGGAAGAGAGGAAAGTAAAACAAATAAAGATAAGTAAGCACAAAGTGGGATTCGGAAGACAGTTCAAAGTGGGATTCGGAAGAAAGAAAAGTAAAACAGAGATAAATAAGTATACACAAAGTGGGATTCGGAAGAGAGAAAAGTAAAACAGAGATAAATAAGTATACACAAAGTGGGATTCGGAAGAGAGCACAAACTGGGATTCCAAAGAGAGCACAAAGCGGGATTTAGAAGAAAGAAAAGTAAAACAAACAGAGATAAGTAAGTGCAAAGAAGGATCCGGAAGAGAGAAAAGTGAAACAAACAGAGATAAGTAAGCGCAAAGTAGAATTCAGAAGTGAAAAAAAAGTAAAACAGACAGAGACATACAAATCAGGGACCAAAAACAAAAAAGAAAAAAACAGCCGGAGAGGAAATCAATCATCAGACTGGGATACAAATCTATAGAAATAGAGATAGAATGAACAGACAGATAAACTTCATGTATCCACAACTCACTCAAACATAGTTAATTAACCTATCAACATATATACTCACTCTCTTACTCATACACCTTCCTCTCAGACTCATAAACTCACATATTCATATTTAATAATTCACTTATTTACTAATTCATTTTACCTACTCTCCCTCTTCCAGAATCATTCCTACACTAACTCTCCTGCTCAACAACAAAATCATTCACATTTACTCATTCACGTTACACGCTCTCTCTCATTCTTACTCTCATTCTCTCTCTCTCTCTCAGAATCATCCATACACTAACTCTTCTGCTCAATAACAAACTCATTCACATTTACTCATTCACGTCACACACTCTCTCTCATTCTTACTCTCATTCTCTCTATCAGAATCATCCCTACACTAACTCTCCTGCTCAATAACAAACTCATTCACATTTACTCATTCACGTTACACGCTCTCTCTCATTCTTTCTCTCATTCTCTCTCTCACAGAATCATTCCTACACTAACTCTCCTGCTCAACAACAAAACCATTCACATTTATTCATTCACGTTAACGCTCTCTCTCATTCTTTCTCTCTCTCTCTTTCTTCCTCTCCCAGAATCACTCAAACACTAACTCTCCTGCTTATAAGCACACCCATTTACATTTACTCATTCAATTTACACACTCTGTCATTCTCTCCTTCTCTCTGAATCATTTGTACACTCGCTCTCCTAAATGGAGGCGAAGGCGCTCCTCATGGCATCAGAGCTGGAAGTTGTCAGCGACCCATAGCTGATGGCTTGCGCCAGGATTGGTAAACCAGAACCATCCAGGCCTTGATCCACCTCTCTGTGGTGACTCTAGTAACAGGCTAACCTGCCTAGTCTGGTCAAGCGAGTAGGGATCGAAGAGGGAAGACAACCAGGTGCTCAAAAATGTCGTGCTGAAGTCGGATGTATTGGGCTTAAATGCCCAAGCATCACAGTTATACTGCAAACATCAACACAAAGCAGACACGCCTACCTAACCTCCTTTTAAGGGCGGATGATGAAACGGTGTACTCCTTTAGTCATCGGGCGAACACAAGAAAGCACTCAGGCTCTCCTACTCATAAACACACACACATTCACATTTATTCTTTCAATTTACACACTCTCTCTTATTATCTATTTTTCTCTCTATGTTTTCCCTTCTTCCTCTCTCTCTCTCACTCTCTCTCTCTCGTCTCTCTCTCTCTTTCAGAATCATACCTACACTCACCCTCCTGCTCATTAGCACACGCATTCATATTTACTTATTCACGTGACACACTTTCTCACATTCACACACTCACTCTCTTCCTGAAAAGCTCACACACTCATCCACTTGTACACTCTCTCTTAATCTGTACAAGCCAGCACCTCAATAATAAAGCTTCTTGTATTTGCAAACACCCGGACACGGAATAAACAAACATTCATGTACTGATAACATTCTCCACAAAGAGGGAGAAGGGGTGTTTTACAAGTTCCCATACATTAGCTTCGCAGCGAAGAGCAAAACCTCTATCTAAACATACAGAAGACTAAGATAATAACATCCACTGACAAAAAAACAACAACAACCCGAAATCAGCATCAACAGTGAAGAACTTGAATTCACAACAAACTTTGAATATCTCAAGACGAAGAGACATAGTAAAATGACGCTACATCGTAGCCAACCTTCAATGTGGTGACGGCACCAAATTTTATTATTTTATTGATGAATATCTGAGATCTGTAGTAACTAGCAATGGAGACTGCCAGAAAGAGACCATAAGAAGACTAGCAATGGAGACTGCCAGAAAGAGACCATAAGAAGACTAACAATGGAGACTGCCAGAAAGAGACCATAAGAAGACTAACAATGGAGACTGCCAGAAAGAGACCATAAGAAGACTAACAATGGAGACTGCCAGAAAGAGACCATAAGAAGACTAGCAATGGAGACTGCCAGAAAGAGACCATAAGAAGACTAACAATGGAGACTGCCAGAAAGAGACCATAAGAAGACTAGCAATGGAGACTGCCAGAAAGAGACCATAAGAAGACTAGCAATGGAGACTGCCAGAAAGAGACCATAAGAAGACTAACAATGGAGACTGCCAGAAAGAGACCATAAGAAGACTAGCAATGGAGACTGCCAGAAAGAGACCATAAGAAGACTAACAATGGAGACTGCCAGAAAGAGACCATAAGAAGACTAGCAATAGCAGCACAAATATTAAACTCCATGAAGAACATGTGGCACAATAGCAGCAAGGCAGTGACATTAAAATTAATGAGGGCCTGTATCTTCCCGATAGCAAGATATGGTTGTGAATTATAGATAATCTCACGAACAGCAAGGAAGAAAATCGATTATTTCGAAGAAAAAAAATGTTACAGAAAAATGATAAGAATCCTTGGATAGCGCAAATGAGCATTGAAGACAAGACTGGCATTGTGGCTCATGTTCCTCTTTACATTCATTTCCTGCGTTGCTATTGCTAGCCCTCTTTTGATGTCACTCTTGCATTCCCCATCGCTGGCTATTACAGAACCAGGGTTTCCATAATGAGTTACAGAACCAAGGTTTTCATAATGAGTTACAGAACAAAGGTTTTCATAATGAGTTACAGAACCAAGGTTTTCATAATGAGTTACAGAACCAAGGTTTTCATAATGAGTTACAGAACCAAGGTTTTCATAATGAGTTACAGAACCAAGGTTTTCATAATGAGTTACAGAACCAAGGTTTTCATAATGAGTTACAGAACAAAGGTTTTCATAATGAGTTACAGAACCAAGGTTTTCATAATGAGTTACAGAACCAAGGTTTTCATAATGAGTTACAGAACCAAGGTTTTCATAATGAGTTACAGAACAAAGGTTTTCATAATGAGTTACAGAACCAAGGTTTTCATAATGAGTTACAGAACAAAGGTTTTCATAATGAGTTACAGAACCAAGGTTTTCATAATGAGTTACAGAACAAAGTTTTTCATAATGAGTTACAGAACCAAGGTTTTCATAATGAGTTACAGAACCAAGGTTTTCATAATGAGTTACAGAACCAAGGTTTTCATAATGAGTTACAGAACCAAGGTTTTCATAATGAGTTACAGAACCAAGGTTTTCATAATGAGTTACAGAACCAAGGTTTTCATAATGAGTTACAGAACCAAGGTTTTCATAATGAGTTACAATCTTTCCAGGTTGGTGATGATTTTGGGTTGGTTTTTTGCTTTGTCGGTAGATATTAATTTTGTTTTCTGCATAATTAGATCAAACTTTTGCTCCTCACTCTGTGTGTGTGTGTGCGCGCGTGTTTTAACATATTCAGTTATAGCTTGTAACCCCTTTCACGGTATTGAATTGGAGGACTGTCTCATCGGCTTGTGTGAGTTCTGTTGTTGCCATTTCTGATGGAAAGATCGATATTCATCAAAATGTCATCATTTTTGACATTTCTCGTGATGTCCTCGGCGGAGATGTTCAACGAGTATGGAGAGAGGATGCACCCCCTTTTGTACTTGTGGTGACTGCCCAACGTTATTACTGTTATTTCAAACGCATGCGCCCGGATGGAAATGATAGCAATCTGTGATTGCAATCTATAGCTGTTTTCTGTAGTCACGGTCAACGAATTCAAGCTAACCAAGATCTATTTTACTTTCACACGAGAACCTAGTCTGGTCAAGCGAGTAGAGATCAAAAAAGGAGAGGAAAAAAACACGCAACATATGACATATTGGACGTAAATTTGGACAGAGCGCAATTTTTAAAAAGAGTAACGAAGACAAATGTGAAAATAAATTCATACGTGTATGTTTGGATATTTGTTTAGTGGTGTGAGCTTCCCTGGGAGTTTCTTGCCGCTACTTTGTTAAACGTACATAAATAAATGTGGGGGGAAATAAACGTTGGTGTATGAATTGTGTGTACAGAAGTTTTCATCCGCAAGAGAGAATACGCTAACGTGGCTTTAGAAAGGAGAAGAAACGAACTTGAACTTCTAGTTAGCTAATCACTGAATCGTCGGGGAATAAAGAATTGAACGGCAGCCGAACCTGGTTAAAGAAACTCGTTAAACCTAATCTTCCAGTAAATCCAGTGTTGCCTGTTGAACTCAATAGGCATGCAACCCCTCGGATCTCGACTCTTCCCCTCGGTTACGCTCGTATCGCACGGGGAACTGCCCGACTCGCGGCGCCAACAGCCAATCACAGGAGCCCAGACTAGTTCTGCTGTTCAGAATAGCACATTGTTGTCAAGGGACCCATCTCGACCTGGTTAGAGCATAAAGTTTGCAATCATGGTTGAATGTAGACGGATATTAACACACCTTCCAAGATGATTCTCTTCTTGTGGCTTTTACTCACTCACTCACTCATTCACTGTGAAAGCAAAGGTCAGTTACTGAAATATTCAAGTTTTGTTATTCAAAATAAAATAAATACGATGTTGGTTGCTCTGTGACTTTTAATTCAGACGCCGGCTGTGTTAATTCCTGTGTTGTGGTTTGTCGTCAGGTGTACAACTACGCTATGCTTCCTTTGTCGCTCAAAAACGGTGGCAGGAAACCTCGCTAGTGCTTCGGTCAGGGACCATAATCTCCACGAGCAGTGGCGATCGTAAAGCGCTCTGTGTTTGTATTTTGATTAGATAAGAAAACATTCCAGTCGTTCCGTCCGTCCCTTGCGATTCAATTTATGGTCGGTTCTTATGCAGCCTGTCTGCTTGATGTAGTCTGCTGTTGTTAGTGTTCATACTGGCTACGTAAACAAACCAGGCGGAGAATGTCAACTGTTAAGTGTACAAGCAACAATGAATGTCTGTAATGAAATGTATAAGGCGTGTGTAGCACGATCGTGGTAAGCATGTGACAAAACAAACTTTATGTTCATTTATGTATTTTAATTGTATAATATATCATCACATAATAGATGTCATATGTACGAGAAATGCAATCTCACTTTAAAGCATTTAAACTAATATGGTAAATAGAAGAAAGCTCACTCATTTTTAACATAACTTATATGTCTAAATATGGATGTGAATCATGGACAGTTTGATAACAGGCAAGAACAAAAAAATCACTGGGGGCTGCATAATTGTGGTTTTACAGAAGAATATTGAGAAATTGAATCCTTTGAAATGTGGATTTACAGAAGAATAAGTAGAATTGGGTGGAAAGAAAAGAAAACAAATGATGAAGTTTTAAAACAACTAAAAATAAAAAGAGAACTACTAAATACAATTAAGACAAGACAAATTAAATTTTTGGGACTCGTTAAAAGACACAACAGCCTACTAAAAGTAATATTGGAAGGGAAAATACAAGGTAAAAGAGGCAGAGGCAGACCAAGACTAACATGGACGAGTAACATCAACAGATGAACAAATCAATCTATGACAACCTGTACCATCAAAGCAAGAGACAGAGTGGAATGGCGATCCATGGTAGCCAACCTTCGTTGCAGAGACGGCACTCGATGATGATGATTGAGAATACCAATGACAGCTAAGAAGAGTAATGAAAACGTTCTGTGAGAGGCCAAAATATAAGGAGAGCTAATTTCCAATATTAGGAAGGAACAATCTTCATTTGTTTTGGCCATGTAATGAGAAGGGAACAACTGGAATATATTGTAACAACTGGGAAAATTGAGGGACGAAGAGATAGAGGGAAGCAAAGAGAAAAGATACCAGACAGCTTAAGAGAATGGCTTGGCAGAAGATCAACAACGGAAATGATAAATAACTGTGGAGATCGAGAGTTGTGGAGAAACTTGATCACCTACGCCAGCAGGCATGGTACTTGATGATGATACTTAAAAAATGACATTCGCTCCTACTAATCAATGTTTTAATCGCAAGTCTGTTTCATTCATCACGTGCCATACCAGTTGATGTAGCCGATCATGTCCTACCACAATCTTCTATCCACAGTGCATCGTATCAGTTCTGTTGTTGACTGTTTTCCATGCCATGACACCAAGCTATCCAGTATTTTCTCTCTTTGTCGTCCGCGATCTGTCTTTCGTTTTATTTTGCCAGTTGTAACTAAGTTTTCCAACTTTCCTCTTCTCATGATGTTCACGAAAAATATTGATTGTTTCTTTCTGATGTTTTTTAGAAGCTGACTTTTTGTGTTGGCCTCTTTGAGAAATTCCTCATTGGTTCTTTTAGCTGTCCAGGGAACTTTCAACATTCTTCTGAGAAATCCCATCTCTGTGGCCTCTAATCGTCTTTTCATTTGTTTGTCTACTGTCTATGATTCGCTTCTATATGTCAGAATTGGTTCTATATAGCACCGATGAACTCTCTTTCTCATTTCTATTGACATAGATTTGTTGCATAAGATATTTTTCATTTTCTGAAATGCTATTTTGGCCTGAGCTATTCTGCTTTTTATTTCCGTGGTGCATCTTCCATACGATGTTATTATTGTGCCCAAGTATTTGACGCGTTGCACTTGTTTCAGATTTGTCTTGTTTATTTTTATGCTGCATGATGGTGATGATTGTTTCTTCGATGTAATCATTACTTCTGTTTTCTTACTATTCAGACTGAGACCTTTCTTGTTGTTTTCTTTTACTATTATATCTATCATTTCTTGTAGTTCATTCTCTGTCTCTGCTAGTAAGACTGTCATCCGCATATCGCAAATTATTTATGTTGTGACCGTTGACTTCAATTCCTTTTTTTGTCTACTATTGATCTCATAATATATTCGCTGTAAAGTGAAAACAAATCCGGCGACATAACACAGCCTTGTCTGACTCTTTGTCTTATAAGTTGACATTGTCCTGTTTGGTTGCTAATCCCTATAGCCGCTGTTTGTTGCCAGTACATATTTTTTTTATGATTCGCAGATCCTTGCCATCAGTGTTTAATTTCTCCAGCATATTGATTATTTCCACATGCTTCACTTTGCCAAATGCCTTAGTGTAGTCTATAAAGCACATATATAGATCTTTCTTTACCTATATAGATCTTTCTATCAATGTTCGTAAGATGTATATTGCATTATCGGTGCCCTTTCCTTCCACAAATCCACATTGTTCCTCACTTATTTCTGGTTTTATTTTGTTTATTACACTCTCATGATGATTCTTAGTAATATCAAGTCTGTTTATTTAACGTAAATGCCTTCTCTGTGCTCAGTGATGAAGCGGACAGTGGACTACCGAGAGCAAGAGGTCTGGTCCCGAACGACGGTTAACCCTGTATTAAATAGGATTGTTCTGAAAAAGACCGCCTGCTGTAATATCAATCACAGTAGTCATCAAATATGTTAATGTTCATTGAAAGATGGGTACTAACGCTATATTTCCCATACACTTTAGAGGGAACCGTTTGGGACACTATATATAAATATATTTAACGTCGTAAATTATTTCTGCTAAACACATGATCTCGCCTCGTTAACCACACGTATTTAAATGTTAAAAAATACTACCTCTACTTTTTGTGCATTTAATATATTTTTTTGTCAACAATACTTGATGCCTAAACCTAACCCAGGAGTCTTCAAATGGCAGATTAGAGAAAGAACGATTAAAGTGCAAGGGTAAGTTACTCCGATCAAAAATAATTTACGATGCTAAACTTGTAAATTATCATATATACACTCAAGGACAAGTTTGTAGCACTGCTTAGGCCACTGTGCCTGATTTCTTGGACGACATGAAAATAAACTTGGTGCAAATTTCAGTGTGGGTGGTGCTCAATTACCAGTCCAATTACAAGTGTCTCGTACTCTATTCATGAGGAGATACTCACAGCGCAATCTAAATCACATGGAAAGTGCTGCAGGGGAGAGTTTATCATAAATACAAGAAGTTTTAAAAGGTAGATCACACGCATGGGAAACATAATTGTTCAAACATATATTACCAAGAGTCAAACCAACTGAGACATGTTTTTTTTCTTTTTTTAACGATACCAAGATTAAACGAATAGCAGCCAGCTACAACTATAGAGATGTTAGCTGCTGAAACAACTAGATCAATTGTAGCACATTTCAATGTTCACCAGAACACCGAATCACGCATTCAAGCTTTACCTGCATCTGCTCCAGGTCGTCACAGGAGTGGTCGACCACGAGTTACTACCCCTGTACAAGACAGTTCATATGGGAGCCAAATAATAATAAATGAATATTTTTATGGAGGGAAACGTCCAAGGCGATAGATCAGCGAATATTTTCAGGGCAAGAGGTGTGTTTACAGCACTAGAAAAAAAATCGACAAATAATCAATAACAGAAAAAAACAACAAAGAACAATAGATATCCAGAAGCAGGATCGAACCTGTACTATACGCCTTATTCTTCTTTGCAACATTGACTGGCAGGAACGTTCTAGGCTTAAGATGTGCGTCGTCCAGAACAATGTAAAACAGGCTATGAGAGGCAAATCTGCGACCTCACAGGGTGGCAGTTAGACCAGGACTGTTCGTTCGCCATTGACAAATTCGCTCGACCTACTCCGGACAGCACGTGGCATGGCCCTAACATCAATGGAGACATGTAGTGTTCTCTCATGAGTCCAGATTTTGCCTACAGGGCAGTTTTTGGTTTAGAGGAGTCAAGGAGAAAATTTCTTCACTACAGAGAAACATGATAAGAGGAGGCAGCGAAATGGCTTGGGACGGAATTTCTTATACAGCCAGAACGAGCCTCGTCATTATCACTGAAACCTGATGGGTATTTGTTGCAAAGATGAAATCACCACATCACCTTTCCCATAATTCAAATAGACCGGACATGATAAAGTAAAGGTAAAGTAAAGGTAAAGTAAAGATAAATTACGAGACTAGAACAGGCGTCTTAGCACGTGAGCTTCCACCCATATGTGCTCGGCTGCCTATCCAGAAGTGTTCGGAGATTTCTGGATAGTGTCGCCTCAAGCATCGAAACTCGCGATGCGAGGCAACATTCCTCACTTTCCCAGGTTAATACCCTGGTACCCATTTCTGCCAACGGCTGGGTCGACCGTGGGGGTATTTTTTTTTCCAACCACGAGTACAGCTCACACTGCTTCCAGCGGGAATCGAACACAGGTTGTCCGAACATCGTTAGTCCAGTCGGGTGGTTTTACCAACAAGGCTACTGAGACCGGACATGATAATGCAGCAAGACAATCCTCATTCAAATATGGTACTTTTGGTCTTCGACCACTCTTAACAACAATAGGTAAATGTATTGACATGACCTTCTGTTTCACCGGCCCTTTCTCCTACAGAGAATGTATGCGCCGAAATAGAGCGTTGTTTACGAAGAAGACAAAACCAACCTGAAAACCAGCCCCAGTTAACACAAGCGCTGCAAGAATCATTAAATAGCGTGCCCCAACAACGTATCCAAAGTCTCATTGACTCGATGAGAAGGCGTTGTCAAGCAGCAGTGATAACAGCTCAAGCTGGTCATTCACGGTACTAAGATCATGGGAGGGCGTTACCAATAACAACAAGTGGACATCCAAGGTACTAAAACCAAGAGAATTTCATTTTTTTTCTTTACGTGGGGATCCTATACTTACTTCAGTTTTCATTTTTCTTTCCTAACACTTTCACAAAATCAAAATGATCACCTGCTTTGTTATTCAGCGTTTAAAACCATATTGAGTACCAAGTTTTATTTCTTGTCGCCCAGGAAATCAAGCAGTCACATAAATAGTGTTACACACTGACTTTCTTCCCCGTAGATATATACAAATTTTGTGTCGTCTACTAATCACGTGAAGCTTCTAACATACCATTTTTTTTTTTTCAATTTTTCCTCGCATTCAGCTTTACTGCAGCTTCGCATTTTTATGCATTCACTTGCATTTCTTTGCCTTAACCCCTAGATATATACACACTCGCTAAGACCATTCTGAAGATAGACCTGAAAATTTAATTTCAAATCGCGTGTACGATATCATTGTGTGTCAGATGTGCGGAGGCGCTTGAGCTACCAATAAAGAGAGTTGGTGCACCTGTGCCACTCATAGGAACCTGGGAAACACTTACACACGTTAGTGGTAACCTTGCAACAGTGCACAAAGCAAGAGGAGCAATGGGTGGTGAGATTTCTGCTAGTGAAGGCTTGAAACTGTTAAAGATTCATCATCGGATGAGCATTCGTCAAAGTGACAGGCAGAGTTGTCAACAGGTCAATAGATGGACTGGGGAGTTCAAGGACGGCGTTGTAGAGGATTCTTCTCGTTTTATTACAGCATTCACTCTCGTTTTATTACAGCATTCACTCTCGTTTTATTACAGCATTCACTCTCGTTCTATTACAGCATTCACTCTCGTTTTATTACAGCATTCACTTTCGTTCTATTACAGCATTCACTCTCGTTCTATTACAGCATTCACTCTCGTTCTATTACAACATTCACTCTCGTTTTATTACAACATTCACTCTCGTTCTATTACAACATTCACTCTCGTTCTATTACAACATTCACTCTCGTTTTATTACAGCATTCACTCTCGTTTTATTACAGCATTCACTCTCGTTTTATTACAGCATTCACTCTCGTTTTATTACAGCATTCACTCTCGTTCTATTACAGCATTCACTCTCGTTCTATTACAGCATTCACTCTCGTTCTATTACAGCATTCACTCTCGTTCTATTACAGCATTCACTTTCGTTCTATTACAGCATTCACTCTCGTTCTATTACAGCATTCACTCTCGTTCTATTACAGCATTCACTTTCGTTCTATTACAGCATTCACTCTCGTTCTATTACAGCATTCACTCTCGTTCTATTACAGCATTCACTCTCTTTCTATTACAGCATTCACATGCAGTCACGGAAGACAACATTGTAGCTGTGAAGAACGTGAAATGGGAAAACCGGTTCGCCTTAGTCAGAGGCAGCCTTTAATGGGCACCTGATTTTTTTCTGGGAAAGTAAAGGGGCATGGGCCGACCACATTACCCCAAAAATCATGTGCCGAAGGTCTGTAAAATGTATGGTCACTAACACCATATTCATTATACGCCACTTGGCGTGACGGGGTACTTGACTTTTTTATGTTATTGTCAGAGGATAGCATTATTGTTGGATCAGCCTATCACATCATTTATGATGAGCTTAGATTCTGAAATGTATGCGAGATTAGTACCCAAGTGGTGGTGTATGGGTGGCTGCGCACGCGTCCGACAGAACCTTCAACCCCCCCCCCCCCCACCCTCCACTATCAGCAATGTAATTGTTTCAGGTTTGGAAAAAATACTCGGTAAACAAACAATTGTCGGTGTTCCATAGAACACACTCTATGTGTGCGTATGTGCGTGAGCAAGCGCGCGCATAATGGCGCACCACACTTTAAATTTTATTAATTTCAGGAACGATTCGAACTCTCATTTGTTCGAAGTCTGGGTCAATTTTTCTTAACAGAGATAATTACAAGAGAAATACTACTTTCATAAACCCTAAACAGTACCCATTTAGATAAATGTAAACAACATATATACATAATCTATTAATATAACATAATGAAGTGTCATAAATATTGAATTAAAATACGAAAATAATAATATAAATAAATCTTTTACAATAAAATGAAAATTGAATTCACTGTAACTTAGTGAGGAGTGTTGATTTCTAGTGAATTGGAATATAAAGCTTGCTAGTTTGGTAAGGAAGTCCCTTTCAATAAACACACCAACATTAAATCTACGTCTAGTGTTCTCTCTCCTCTCCCCCGTGTCTCTCTCTGTCTCTCTGCTCTCATTCTCCACTCTCCCACTTCTGCCTTCTACTAACTTCTACTATTTGCTTGTTTTTGCTCACTTTCCCTCTTTTCTAAATCCACCACAGATGTTCTGCTTTCTTGCTTCACGATAAGTTCCATTTTCCCTTCAGTCGTTAGCTTTACCTCTCTCCTTGGTTCCCTTTCATACTCTTCTTGGATTCTGTATTTTCTTAGATAGTGGCTATATACAAGCAAACACGCCAAAAATAGCGCTCAAAAGAGCACTGAAGCTAGAGATGGCTTTAGCGTACAACAGTATACACTTACATGTTTCACTGCACCTGTGCACACGCAGTCCCAACGTAGAAGCATCGTTCGAAGTCCAGGTAAAAAAAAATCTAGTGAAATTAACGTTCGAAGTCCAGATAAAACTTCTAGTGAAATTAACGTTCGAAGTCCAGATAAAACTTCTAGTGAAATTAACGTTCGAAGTCCAGATAAAACTTCTAGTGAAATTAAAGTTCGAAGTCCAGATAAAACTTCTAGTGAAATTAACTTTCGAAGTCCAGATAAAAAATCTAGTGAAATTAACGTTCGAAGTCCAGATAAAACTTCTAGTGAAATTAACGTTCGAAGTCCAGATAAAACTTCTAGTGAAATTAACGTTCGAAGTCCAGATAAAACTTCTAGTGAAATTAAAGTTCGAAGTCCAGATACAAGTTTTAGTGAAATTAACTTTCGAAGTCCAGATCAACAATCTAGTGAATTTAACTTTCGAATTCTGGAACGTTCGAAGTACGGCCCTTCACTGTATCTAAACACAACTCTGACTACCATTTTATGCGAAATACACATTTGTTTTATGAGGAAAACGTTCATACTCTAGCTTCAATTGGAATAAGTGCGTGCCGATGCTGGAGTCTTCTCTCCACTGCATTAAGCCGAGTATGGTTATGGATATGGTTATGGAAGGCCCCGGTATCACTGCAAACGAATTAAAATCCATAATTGCTCAACCGCCCGTGCCAGTGGAGTCATCTGAACTAAAACTCATCTCATTGAAGGATTCTCAACAAAGAAAGACAGCTGCAGTCCCCCTTATAGCAGCTACAGCATGTGCCAAAAGACAGACATAAGGGCAAAACGCACCGAAAGAGAACGCAGCTGAACTGTCCTTCGTCATACGATATCATCATTCATCGTCATCATCATCAAGTACCGGGCCTGCTGGCCTAGGTGATCATGTCTCTCCACAACTTTCGATCTCATCAGCTATTTATCATTTATGTTGTTGACCTTCTGCCAAGCCATTCTCTTAAGCTGTCTGTTATTTTTTCTCTTTGCTTCCTCTATCTCTTCGTCCCTCAATTTTTCCAGTTGTTACAATATATTCCAGTTGTTCTCTTCTCATTACATGGCCAAAAAATGATGATTGTTTCTTCATAATGTTGGAAATTAGCTCTCTTTTTGCTTTGATCTCTCTCAGAACATCTTCATTACTCTTCTTAGCTGTCCATGGTACTCTCAACATTCTTCTGTAAAATCACATTTCTACAAACTCCAGTGATTTTCTTGTCTGTTGTCCTATTGTCCATGATTCGCATCCATATGTTAAGACTGGTTCTACGTAACATTTAAGAACTCTTTTTCTTGTTTCTATTGTCAAAAATGGATTGCATAGTATCTTCCTCATTTTTTGGAAAGCTGCTTTTGCCTGAGCCATTCTGCATCTCACCTCTTTTGTACATCTTCCGTCTGAGGTTAACAAAGTTCCCAAATATTTAAATTCATTTACCTGTTTTAATATTGTTCCGCTTGTCTTTATTTTGCACATTGAGGTGATGTCTTTTTCTTTGTTGTTACCATTACCTCTGTCTTTTTGCCTTAATTTTTGCTTTCTTTCACTATAATGTCCAATATTTCTTGTAACTCATTTTCACTCTTAGCGATTAAGACTGTATCATCAGCATACCTTAAATTATTTATATTATGACCTCCAATTGTTATTCCAGGCATGCCCCTTATGAATCTTAAAATAATCTCACTATAAATATTAAACAAATCTGCTGACAGGACACAACCTTGTCTAACACCCTGTTTTATTTGTTGAAACATTCCCAATTGGTTTCCAGTTCTTATGGCAGCTGTTTGTTGCCAGTACATGTTCTTTATTATTCTTAGATCTTTGCTGTCTACGTTTATGCTTTCTAAAATTTTGATTATTTCTTGGTGCTTTATTTTGTCAAATGCCTTGGTGTAACCTATGAAACATAGGTATAGATCTGTTTTCACCTCTATGGCTCTTTCTACTAAAGATCTTATGATATAAATGGCATTGCTTGTTCTTTTATCTCTAACAAAACCACACTGTTCATCGCTAATTTCTGGACTGATTTTGTTTCGCACTCTTCGCATGATGATTCTCAGTAATATCTTAGTTATATGACTCATAAGGCTTATTGTGCGATGATCATCGCATTTAATCGCACCCGATTTCTTTGGTAGGGCTATGAATATTGATTTGAGCATGTCGTCTGGTATATATTCGCTGTTGTAGATATCATTCAATATTTTTGTTGTTATTTCTATTCCAAAATCACCCATGGCTTCAATCTCTTCTTTAGTTATATTATCTGGTCCAGGAGCTTTGCCTGCTTTCATATTGCGCAAGGCGCCTTCCACTTCTTCTCAGAGTATTTCTGGTCCTTGTCCATTATCCTTAATATTTACTTCCGTTCGTTCATCATTATAAAGATCTGTAATGTATTCTGTCCATCGTTCCCTTATGTTTTCTTGATCAATCAACAGTTCCCCTTCCTTTGATCTTAGACATCCAGTTTTTGATTGCGTTTTTCTTCCTGTTAATTCCTCAATTTGTTTGTATATAGCTTTGGCATCTCCTTTTTGTTGCATTTCAATCTCTTTGCATCTTTCTTTTAGCCATGCTTCTTTTGCTTCATTGCATTTTACTACAATTTCTTTATTTAATCTCTTATACTCATCTTTGTTTTCTTTATTTCTTCTTCTTGTATCCATTAGCTGCAAAATTTCATCTGTCATCCATTTCTTTCTTGAATTTGTCCTCACCTGTTGTATGAACCCCTTTTATGTTTGTTGCATTGATTCTTTTAGCATTTCCCACTGTTTATCAATGCTTTGTATCTTCTCTATTGCATTGTACGGGTTATGAATTGTGATTTTATATTTGTCTTGCAGCATCTTGTCTGATTTTAGTAAATCTAAATTTAACTTGATGTTAACTGAGGCTCGTTTTGTTGTTTTTAATTTTACTCTAAGCTTTCCCACAACTGGTACATGATCACTATTGCAATCTGCCCCTTGTCTAGTTTTCACACACATCAGACTGTTTCTAAATCTATTGCTTATCATTATATAATCAATTTGATTACGTGCGTTGTCCCATGGGCTTTTCCATGCCCACAGACGTCTTGGGTGTTGCTTAAATCAGGTGTTTCCTATCATCATGTTGTGTGTTCTTGCCCAGTCAATAAGTTTCTCACCTCTTTCATTCCTCTCGCCTAAGCCATAATGACCAACTACTTCCTCAACTCTTTCCTTTCCTACTTTTGCGTTAAAATCCCATAGAACTATGGCGTTTTTATGTGGTTTGCATTTATGAAGTGCCTCATTTAACTCGTAAAATTTATCAATTGTTTCCTCTATACTGTCTGCTGTTGGTGCATAAACTTGTATAAGATTTATGTCTATTGGCTTTCCATTCAATTTCACTAAAAGGACTCTGTCAGATATTGGGTAAAAGCCTTTCACTGTTCTTGCTCTTTCTGCATCCAAGATGATACCTACTCCTCTTTGGTGTTCAGTACCTCCAGAATAGATTGTTTTATGTTTATCAGAATACCTCTCCCCTGATCCGGTGTATCTCATTTCGCAAAGTCCTAATAATTGTAAAACCATTCTTTTCATTTCTTGTATGATGTTTTCTAGTTTACCCTTCTGCATGAGTGTTCTCATGAGTGTTTCCTGTGTGTTACCGGGGCCTCATTATGAGGGATGTAAAGAATAGTGACACTGTGACCTTCCAGGCATGTCGTAAGAGGCAACTAAGGAGTTTGATCGATGGCTTGACAAGCTGTCATTGTAAAAAGTATTGTTATGGAAACAGCGCCATATATTTTAGAGCAGTGATCTCTGCAATATGTGCCACTTTGGCACGCAAGGTTTCTGTTTTTGAGATTGTGGCTCTGCCCTATGTGCCGTCTTCGGCTCCAAAGGACAATAGATAGATGAGTGTTCTCACATTCCAAGTACCTATATTTAGAGTTTGTTTTATCTTTATTTTGCTTACAGTAGCTTGATGACGATCGGGTATCACATGTAGCACATGATGTCCCCTACCGAACGAGGGTTTTCCATTGGATTCCCCCTTAACGTTGTCGTTATTTCTAGTGTTGTGGCGATTCATGATTGTTCAAAGAAGTTACGACGGTGGTTTTCTGTTGCCTTCCCTCGGTTTGTTTACGGTTGGCTCCGCTAGCCTTTGACTTTAAAGTCTGACCCACAAGGCAGTGAGGTTGTTTTACTTCGGTGTTCCCTTAGCCTTTTACTCTCCCGAGCTTACTCGCAAAGCAGCAGGGCAGCCACAGGTTGTACTGTTTACTGCCATTCATCGTAAGCAATCAGAATATCTAAACACGATTCGGATGAAAAACACAGCTCACAGTGTGCACAGAACACTAAACTCAGTAGTTCCGGCAGCAAGCCGGACTTGAAATAGGAGGAAACTGCAACAAGGAACACTTTTCAGACATAGCCTCACGGTTCCTGCCGCCTATCCGCCATATTGATCGGAAATCAAAGCCTGAGTTTAGTTTTAAGTAAGATCAATGTCGCCAATGTAGATGGTCTCCCCTCTCTCTAACTAGATAGAACATCAGGAATTATAATTGAAGTTATACACCATTTACTCATCAAGCTTCATTATTGGTTTTATATTTGACAACAAAACGACAAACATTTTTACAGAAGTCACCAGGACTCCAGTCCTTTGTAGAACGTTGCATTCAGCACAGCCTGTCTGAAAAAAACCTGTCTCTAGCTAAGTCTTCAACATCATTCGTTGTCATGTTAAACGTGTCTAAACGATGTCTAGAAACCACTTTCTTCTCCATCTGCCTCTGGTGCGTCTCCCAGAAATCATCATTTCCATTATTTTTTTGTCCAGCCCGCTGTATCTTAACAGGTGGCCAAAGCATTTTAATTTCTTCTGCAAAATGTTTTTTTAGTGTTGAAGCCATTTCTTGAAGTGTAACAAAGAAATTAACAAGAAAAATAGTTCTTAAATGTTATGTAGAGACAGTCTTAACATATAGATGTGAATCATGGACAATAGGGAAAGAAAAAAGGAAATCATTGAAGTCTGTAGAAATCTGGTTTTACAGAAGAATGTTGAGAATACCATGGACAGCTAACAAGAGTAATGAAGACGTTCTGAAAGGGGCCAAAGCAAAAAGAGAGCTAATTTCCAATATTAGGAAGAAACAATCATCATCTTTTGGCCATATAATGAGAAGGGAACAGCTGGAATATATTGTAACAACTGGGAAAATTGAGGGACGAAGAGATACAGGGAAGCAAGGAGAAACGATACCAGACAGTTTAAGAGAATGGCTTGGCAGAAAGTCAACAACACAAATGATAAATAACTGCGAAAAAGTTGTGGAGAGACATGATCACCTACGTCAGCAGGCCCAGTACTTGATGATGATAAACAAAGAAATTGTAACTAAACATAACATTAAAACAATTAGGCAATTTATTTGGTCGTGAGGTAAGACGTCAGCCTCAAGAAATGAAACTCTGGGTTCGAATCCAGCCACAGGTGTGGATATCTCTCTTCGGATCCGTGCGGTCCCGTGCGCAAGGTAAAGAAAGGCGGTTATAAGTTGAAAAGAGTAGGCCAGAACGACCGCTGTCTGGGCTCAATTGTTAAGGAAAATTCTATCCTCGTCGAAGATGGATGTTTCAGGCCGAAAGACGCAGATTTCGCGCCTCTGTCGTTAATTAACGTCCAAACACATTCACACGCACTTAAGCGGTGAATTCTGGAGAAGAGGAAGTGCTAAAATTATTCTCTATTTGTACACCATTGGTGACCACTATGGATCATTTCTGTTTATTTGTACACCATTGGTGACCACTATGTATAATTACTCTCTATTTGTACACAATTGGTGACCACTATGGATAATTTCTCTTTATTTGTACACCATTGGTGACCACTATGGATAATTTCTCTCTATTTGTACACCATTGGTGATTACTATGGATAATTTCTCTCTATTTGTATACCATTGGTGACCACTATGAATCATTTCTTTATATTTGTCCACCATTGGTGACCACTATGAATCATTTCTTTATATTTGTACACCATTGGTGACTACTATGGATCATTTCTTTATATTTGTACACCATTGGTGACCACTATGGATAATTTATCAGTTGTGTCCATTTCCTTACTTTCCGTTTCCTGTAGATCAGTAAATCTCGATAGTTTCTTTACTAACATTCTCTAAAATCTACTTCATTCTCTAACACCTACTGCATTCTCTAACATCTACTTCATTCTATAACATCTACTGCATTCTCGTAACATCTACTTTATTCTGTAAAATCTACTTCATTCTCTAACATCTACTTCATTCTCTAACATCTACTTCATTCTGTAACATCTATTTCATTCTCTAACATCTACTGCATTCTCTAACATCTACTTCATTCTTTAACATCTACTTCATTCACCAACATCCACTACATTCTCTAACATATACTTCATTCTGTAACATCTACTACATTCTCTAACATCTACTTTATTCTCTAACATTACTTCATTATCTAACGTATACTTCATTCTGTAAGATTTACTTCATTCTCTAACATATATTTCATTCTCTAACATCTACTACATTCTCTAACATCTACTTTATTCTCAACATCTACTTCATTCTCTAACATCTACTTTATTTTTGTAACATCTACTTCATTCTCTAACATCAATTTCATTCTCTAACATCTACTACATTCTCTAACATCTACTTCATTCTCTATCATCTACTTTATTCTCTAACATCTACAGTATTCTCTAACATATACTGTATTCTTTAATATCTGCTACATTCTCTAACATCTACTTTATTCTCTAACATCTACTTCATTCTCTAACATCTACTGTATTCTTTAATATTTACTATATTCTCTAACATCTACTTCATTCTCTAACATCTAATACATTCTCTAACATCTACTTTATACTCTCACATCTACTACATTCTCTAACACCTACTTCATTCTCTAACATCTATTTCATTCTCTAACATCTATTTTATTCTAAAACATCTACTACATTCTCTAACATCTACTTTATTCTCTAACATCTACTACATTCTCTAACATCTACTTCATTTTCTAACATCTACTTTATTTTCTAACATCTACTACATTCTGTAACATCTACTACATTCTCTAACATCTACTACATTCTCTAACATCTACTTCATTCTCTAGCATCTATTTCATTCTCTAACATCTACTTCATTCTATAACATCTATAGTATTCTGTAACATCTACTACATTCTCTAACATCTACTACATTCTCTAACATCTACTACATTCTCTAACATCTACTGTATTATCTAGCATCTACTTTATTCACTAACATGAATTTCTATCTCTAACATCTACTACATTCTCTAACATCTACAACATTCTTTAACATCTACTTTATTCTCTAATATCTACTACATTCTCTAACATCTACTTCTTTCTCTAACATTTATTGCATTCTCTAACATATACTTTATTCTCTAACATCTACTACATTTCTAACGTCTACTTTATTCTCTAACATCTACTACATTCTCTAACGTCTACTTTATTCTCTAACATCTACTATATTCTCTAACATCTACTTCATTCTCTAACATCTAATTTATTTTCTAATATCTACTACATCCTCTAACATCTACTTCTTTCTCTAACATCTACTACATTCTCTAACATCTACTTTATTCTCTAACATCTACAACATTCTCTAACACCTACTTCATTTTCTAACATCAACTGTATTCTCTAACATCTACTTTATTCTCTAACATCTACTACATTCTCTAACATCTACTTTATTCTCTAACATCTACAACATTCTCTAACATCTACTTCATTTTCTAACATCAACTGTATTCTCTAACATCTACTTTTTTATCTAACATCTACTACATTCTCTAACATCTACTTCATTCTCTAACATCTACTTCATTCTCTAACATCTACTTCATTCTCTAACATCTACTTCATTCTCTAACATCTACTTCATTCTCTAACATCTACTTCATTCTCTAACATCTACTTCATTCTCTAACATCTACTGTATTTTCTAGTTCAAACTAACACTCAATTTGATCAAACCACTTTATCCACGTTGCACCATTCCCCTTACACATTTTATCTTACAAATTGCCAATATTCCTCCACCATTTCCAACGGTCTCTATAGTCTATAACCTTTCTATAGCTCGTTTAAAATCATCTGCCCAACTTTTAAAATCGATATCTTTTTAATCTCTTTTTGTAATTTTTTTCAAAATTTGCATGTAAAGTTATAATGATTAGAACCCAACAGGGAATTAATTTCATTTAAAAAAAACATTTGGTTATTATTGTTGCTTATTTGATTTATATAAATTTATAACGACCCATTGATGTAGTCAAAACTTAATGTTTACAGTATTTTAAGTTAAAAATAGCGATTAAAAATCCATACGCGGTACAATTGAAAACTTTCCACGTGGGCTTTCTGACACAATTAGACACTTGTAGAAAACACGAGGCATTGTGTGTTCCATTTCCGTTCATTCATAGGTGCAGACGTGGAACAATAACATTTATCATGAGTCTTAAAATGAAATTCTGCAGTTTACAAAACATCGCAATAAAAATGTATGACTATTTTTGCAAAGAGGCTAAACGAGGAAGATTATTTCATTCTTTAGAAAACCCTGAGAATAGGACAAGACACATTTTGGATTTATCTAAACGGTCATTTAATCGCTGGATTCAAGAACGTGACCGTCAATGTTCCAAATATACAAAATCACAAGGAAGAGCAAAAATGTTGGATAATTTCGACAGTGAACTTATTAGAAGTGAAATTCGCAAAATGTTGGGTATGAATGAAACTGTTACAATAAGAAAATTAAAAGTATCGCTGAAAAAGAACAACAGTATTGAAATATCAAAGTCTACATTATGGAGGAATGTGAGAGCTGCAGGCTTTACATTCAGAAAGTATTCCAATGGACGAAACATCATATGTGAGAATCCACATATAGTAGTCATGAGAAGCAAGTACTTACGTGAAGTAAAAGAGGTGCGCAAGCAAGGTTATGATATTGTGTACTTGGATGAAACATGGATCAATGCTCACCACACTAACCAAAGGGAATGGCAGTCATCAGATGGAAAGTTTAAGAAATTAATACCTATCAGCAAAGGACAGCGCTTGATAATTGCTCATGCAGGTAGTCGACAACATGGACTAATACAGAATGCAGAGCTCATTTTTCTTTCAAAATCCATAGACAATCGGGATTATCACTCTGAGATGAATGGTCACATATTTAGACATTGGATTGAAAATTCTGTTCTCCCATCACTAGATCGACCATCTTGCCTAAAAATTGACAATGCAGCGTACCACAACATTGTTGCACTTGAAGATAAAGTCCCGACGTCATCCAGTACAAAAGATGCTATTAAGATATGGCTCACAAAGGAGCACATACAATTTAATAACATGTACTTAAAACCTGAATTACTAACTCTAGTAAAGCAAAAACAGAGGACAAAGATTTTTCAAATAGATAAGATTATCCAAGAGCACGGTCATATAAGTTTGAGGCTGCCACCTTACCATGCTCATTTAAATCCAATAGAACTAATCTGGGCAAAATTAAAAGGACAAGTGGCAGATGAAAATACAACATTCAAAATATGCGATGTAAAGACTCTTGCTAATCTCGCTTTATTAAATATAGACAAAGATTATTGGGCTAAATGTGAAGACCACGTCTTAAAACAGGAAGAGGAATATTGGAAAAATGATGGTTTGTGGAATGTTCAACCCCAAACAGTTATTAATCTTTTAGACTCGTCTGATTCAGAATGAAAGTATATAGCCCCCACAATGTTGGCCCCTATATTACCTTAAATTAGTTCAACAAACGGTCCTTTTCAGGACCACACAACTATGAAAATTGGACATACAGGTATACCTTGATATTATCGTCCGTCCTCGAACTGAGCAGACAATAATTCTCCTGGTGTTTTGTTCTATCCAGTTATTTCCCCATTACGGCCACGCCTTTACCTAGTGAAAATTAATCATAGACCAGCAACTACGGTAATTTCTATTCTTTAGGGCTTCACAATTTACAATTTTGACAAACATCAAAGAAATATCGCCGCTTTAAGAAAACTGCAGCTGCAAGATATTTGTTAAATATACATTTAAAGGGTCTTTTGCATTCTAATAACATTTGGAAAATTTCAAAAGTTCTTAACAAACGGTTAGAGAGTAATAGCGTTTTGAAGTTGGGCAGATGATTTGAAACGAGCTATAATTATATTTTTAGTTTGTTTTTATAGGGTGAGCATGCCTTTATTATCGGGGCCGGTGCATGAGTACAAACCCCACAAGGCAAAAACAATTTAGATACCTCTACGTGACGGGGGGTACTTTACTTTTTACTTTACATCACATTTATTGTCTGTATATATGTATATTATCATATATATTTACACACACGCCCTCACACATGTAATTATATAAAAATAACATATTATTAATTCCTATTTTTATTAGTACTTACACTTTTGTTTTATATATGATTACACCTCAACTCTCAAAAGGAAGAAGTTTATTACATCATAATTGCAAAAAAAAATTATGAAATAAAATTTTCAGGCCCCATGCTTTGTCCAACGGATAAATTACTTCCAGATGTCTCCAACACATTTCTATAAATTTGGAGTATTTTTGTAAACATTTTTGAAGTACAAGAGCTGTAGTCGCCCGTGCGCTGCCGGGGCCCGAAAGGGAAGTAAAGAATAGCGGCGCTGTACCCTACCAGGCATGTTCGTAAGAGGCGAGAAAGGAGGGTTAGGCATGGGACTGGCTATCCCATACTGTAAAAAAATAAGCCGAAAAAACTTCACAAACATGAACAAGTCAAAGAAAGATAAAGTAAATCCGTCAACCAGGAAAGAGAAGGGCTCTCTGTCTAAGAGACGTATGACGCAATCCGGAGAAAGTTAGGACACACACTACGGAAACCAACTGAGAGTATTACACAACAGGCCCTTTTTTGGAATCCCCAGGGGAAAAGACAAAGAGGAAGACCAAGGAATTCTTGGAGAAGACAGATTGAAGCAGAGATGAAGATGATGGGGAAGACATGGAATGATCTTAAAAGAATTGCAAAAAACAGAACGACTTGGAAAGTGTTTGTTGAAGACCTATGCTCCACTGGGAGCTAAAAGGTAGAAGAAGAAGAGCTGTAGTATTTCAAAGATCTTGACATTTTGGCTCTCTTTTTTTTAGTATTATTTTCCCCCAGGAATACGTATATGAAATTGAAATACTTATTTGTTATGTTATTTATTTGTGTCAGCCCATTAAGTGGGCGCGTTACATCGCTAGTTTACCACAAAACCACGATATCCATTTTGTCCTACTCTTTTAGATATTTTACTGCCACGGGTTCTTTAACGTGCGCGAGTGCACACGGGACCTTCTCTTTATTGTCGGTATTTATCCCTGAAGGTTAAACCGGCCCTGTCTAATATCTCTCTTCCATCACTCGTCACTCTACACACAACTACCTCTGCTCGCAAAACTGAAAACGTCACGTTTGTTGGAGGGTTTTTCCAATTGCATTTTCTGCCCACTGGGCCTCTGTAAATCTATAGCTGGCTATGCTTTACCAGAGCTGAAGTCGTTGCAAGTTACTTATCATTGTAGTTGTACACGACCCACCCCCACTTTTCCCTTGACTTTACAGTCCCTACATACAATGACATTACAACATGGTTATAGTAGCTCTATAGTACATTATACTCGCCCTCTCAATCGCCCCAGAAGCTAGAAATTGCTGATTTCGTTGCTTGCTTACGTTCACCCGATGATTAAAGGAGTATACCTCTTAGTCATCCGCCCTTAAAATGACGTTAAGTGAAAGTGTCTGCATTGCGTTGTAGTTTGCAGTATAACTGTGCCATTTGCGCCTTTCGGCGAAACACATCCGACTTCAGCACGACATTTTTGAGTACCGGGTTGTCTTCCCTCTTCGATCCCTACTCACTTGGCCAGACTAGACAGGTTAGTCTGTTACTAGAGGCACCACGGAGAGGTGAGCAGGGTCTGGATGGTTCTGGTTCACCGATCCTGGCGCAAGCTATCAGCTTTGGGTCGCTGAAAACTTTCAGCTCTGCTGCTGTGAGGCGCGCCTTCGCATCCGTTGATTTATTTGTTTTGCTGTCTTTTGATTTCACTTCCATTAATACTCGTCATATAATTCAAAGGAAAGATAAATGAATAACTTTATTATACATGGTCTCTCTTGCCCCTGTATAGACAGGATAGTGAAAGTTGGTAGCTTTATGATTATACCTGCGTTGGTGGAGGCCACGGCGTCTGACAGCACCAGAACTGAAGTTGTCAGCGAATCATAGCTGATGGCTTTTACCAAAATCGGTGAACTAGAATCATCCAGACGCTGATCTTCCTCTTCATGGTGCCTCTAGTAACAGACTAAACAGTCGAGTCTGGCCATGTGAGTAGTGATTGAGAGGGAAGGCAACTCGGTATTAAAAAATGTCATGCTGAAGTCGGATGTATTGGGCCAAAAGGCGCAAATATCACAGCTTTGCTGCAAACCACAACACAATACATACTAGCCCACTTAATGTCCTTTTAAGGGCGGATGACGAAAATGTGTATTCCTTTAGTCATCGAGTGAACGCAAGCATACCTGCCCTGGTAAGTTGTTGATGCCATAAACATTGTTTCTATCTCAACCCGACGGTCCGATCCAACTCTGGGAACTGTGTGGTCTAGAGGTAAGACGTCAGCCTTTTGACAGGATTTGAGGGTCAGGGGATCGAATCTCGCTACATGCGGTGTGGATTTTTTGTGTCGAATTCGTGGTTTCTTGTTGGATTTAACATCCCCTGGTCTCTGGATAATGAGATGCCATATCGAGCTCTCTCTGGATAATGAGATGCCATATAGAGCTCTCTCTGGATAATGAGATGCCATATCGAGCCCTCCTTGGATAGTGAGATCCCATTTCGAACCCTCTCTGGATAGTGAGATCCCATTTCGAGCCCTCCTTGGATAGTGAGGTCCCATTTCGAACCCTCTCTGAATAGTAAGATCCCATTCCGAACCCTCTCTGAATAGTGAGATCCCATTCCGAACCCTCTATGAATAGTGAGATCCCATTCCGAACCCTCTCTGGATAGTCAGATCTCATATCGAGCCCTCTCGGATCTTCGTACTCTCTTGACAGCACATCACATTTATTTTAGTTGATCACAACAGTTAAATCATGACTTACTCTTTCTCTGGATACATAATGATAATCAAGTTTATTGATCTCTGTGCACAATGATTGACTAGTGGTTGATGCACTTATCTTAAATTAATGTTAATTAATTCGGGACTTCTCTGGGGCTACCGCCGATGACTATGATCCGTCCCAAGTGCATATTTTGCATACAACATTATTCAACTTACGTTCATGAGGAATGTGAAACAACTTGAATTACTCTTAAAAACACTTCACGACACTAATGTTAATATTCTCCTTGCTCTACTCCAACTCTCTATCAACTTCTACTAATAACTTCTCAACTGACTTGAACTACAACTTTGAGATTTTAACTTCCTAACTAACTGGCTTCACTTTCTAATCTTAACTTTCTAATTGTTCTAACTCTATCTAACTGCCTTCGGCAGTTCGGCAGAAGCCGGACTAAGCTTACTTAGTCTACATCTTGACTATTCTCATTCCTGACTAATTTAAACCTGACTGTTGACTTTCTATTCCTGACTAATTCATTTCTGACTGTCTCAAACCTATAGTGTTGAAGTTTAAATACTCCAACCACTCTCTTCGTCTGAAAATCAGCAGCCAATTAAAACTGCTGCAAAGTGACTTCTGGTCACTTGAGTTGGTCACTCTTTCGTTATTCTGTGACCGATACTTGACCTATCTCCTAGTTTGATGAAAACACCTTCTTTTCGTGAATCTCTATGACCTATTTGTTGGATGACCACTCATTTATCATACGACCAAAGTCATGGGGCCAATGCGTGCGCTAGTCATGCGTCTATGGTCACTTCCATAGACCTAAATTATTATGTGTCCTCCAGTAATTCTGGACATTTCCTCCTTCCCACTTTCTGCGTATCCACTACCCCCTCCCCCCCCTCTCTATGTGAACTTCTATTTCAGGCTCGAAATTTTCCATACTTAAATTAATGTCCTAACACTGTAGGTCGCTACCATTCGTTACTGCTATTGTCTATTGAGAAGCGGATAACAACTAAGCTACCCGTCCCCATGCTACGCTAGCTTACTCTATTAAATCCATTTACTCAAACACTTTTGTCATCCATTTACTCAAACATTTTTGTCATCCATTTACTCAAACATTTGTGTCATCTATTTACTCAAACATTTTTGTCATCTATTTACTCAAACATTATTGTCATCCATTTACTGAAAAATTACTGTTATCTATTTACTCAAACATTTTTGTCATCCATTTACTCAAACATTTTTGTCATCCATTTACTGAAAAATTACTGTTATCTATTTACTCAAACATTTTTGTCATCTATTTACTCAAACATTTTTGTCATCTAATTACTCAAACATTTTTGTCGTCCATTTACTGAAAAATTACTGTTATCTATTTACTCAAACAATTTTGTCATCCATTTACTGAAAAATTACTGTTATCTATTTACTCAAACATTTTTGTCATCCATTTACTCAAACATTTTTGTCATCCATTTCTCAAACATTTTTGTCATCTATTTACTCAAACATTTTTGTCATCCATTTACTGAAAAATTACTGTTATCTATTTACTCAAACAATTTTGTCATCGATTTACTGAAAAATTACTGTTATCTATTTACTCAAACATTTTTGTCATCCATTTACTCAAACATTTTTGTCATCTATTTACTCAAACATTTTTGTCATCTATTTACTCAAACATTTTTGTCATCCATTTAC
Organism: Megaustenia siamemsis; assembly: GCA_032433765.1. Taxonomy (NCBI): domain Eukaryota; kingdom Metazoa; phylum Mollusca; class Gastropoda; order Stylommatophora; family Ariophantidae; genus Megaustenia; species Megaustenia siamemsis. The sequence goes on along the minus strand of JAVIAB010000051.1, from coordinate 149,480,036 downwards.
TGAAAAATTGCTGTTATCTATTTACTCAAACATTTTTGTCATCCATTTACTGAAAAATTACTGTTATCTATTTACTCAAACATTTTTGTCATCCATTTACTGAAAAATTACTGTTATCTATTTACTCAAACATTTTTGTCATCCATTTACTCAAACACTTTTGTCATCCATTTACTCAAACATTTTGTCATCCATTTACTCAAACATTTTTGTCATTCATTTACTCAAACACTTTTGTCATCCATTTACTCAAACATTTTTGTCATCCATTTACTCAAACAATTTTTTCATCCATTTACTCAAACATTTTTGTCATCCATTTACTCAAACATTTTTGTCACCAATTTACTCAAACATTTTTGTCATCCATTTACTCAAACATTACTGTCATCTATTTACTCAAACATTTTTGTCATCCATTTACTCAAACATTACTGTCATCTATTTACTCAAACATTACTGTCATCTATTTACTCAAACATTACTGTCACCTATTTACTCAAACATTACTGTCATCTATTTACTCAAACATTACTGTCATCTATTTACTCAAACATTACTGTCATCTATTTACTCAAACATTGCTGTCATTTGAAAGTTCCAGATCTCAATTCTCTTATTAAATCAGAGCAGGTATCCAAGCCCTCTTTCTGTGCCTCGTCTTGTCTTTTGTTCACAAAACTTCTTTAATAAGAATGTCAATTCAGATGACATCACGATAAATGGAACGTCCAGTATTGTAACTGTACACCAACTATTTGAAGCGTTGACCTCTGACCTCTTGCGTTTGAACTAAGATAAACATCTTGCCTTTTAAATACTCGTAATTATAAGTAACATTTATTTCGTGGGTAGATTGATAAAGTTACATTATGGATAGGAGATGTAGCAGCTGGTAATTTAGGATGTAGCCGCGCAGTGATCTGTTGTCTAGTAAAGTGGAGGGGGCGGGGGTGTTGAGGTCTCAGGTTTTGATGGTGTTAAGTACCTATTCCAAACTGATGCGGATGATAAATTGAAGGTTTCATGTTCAAGCCGAGCAGGTAAAAGATCCCTTTGTAGTTGAAAATCGAAGAGTGTAGGCCGTATACCCTTGCCCGGGTTAAAAACTTACAAATGAAAAGAAATTTAAGTAAGTAAAAAGTAAAGAACCCCGTCACGCCAAGTGACGTATAGGGACTATAATGTTAGTGACCAAAATTTTTATTCGGCACATGATTTTTGTGGTAATGTGGTCGGTATTACGCCCGTGCCGCTTTAAGTTCCCATATAAAAAAACCGGTACCCATTTCAGGCAGGGTGAACCAGGGAAGCCGACGATCAGGATCGAACCTGACCTCTTGTCCTTTGTAGTCCAGTTCACTAACCAGTGAGCTATCGCGGCTAAAAGTAATGTAGCATCACAATAATTATTATGATTTCTTGTTTTCTAATTATTTCTTGAGATTCTCTTCGCCGGTGTTACGAAGATCGTGCTCTGCTCTCAGATCTTTCTGTGTTGCCAGGAATATCAGAATTCTGAAGGACATTGTCATTTGTTAATGAAGATGGTGTTAATGAAAATCGTGTTAATGAAGATGGTGTTAATGAAGATTGTTTTAATGCAAGAGAAAACAACAATGTAATTCTTATGTACTAAACATTCAATAAGGTGCTCGAATAAGCTCATTAATTATTATCATGTACAGGGCATTCATTAATGTGCTCGAATAAGCTCATTAATTATATAGCCCAATTTCTGGTCACTCTTGAAGACGTCAACACCAAGCACGAACTCAACAACACCGGCGACGATCTCTGTGTAGTTTCAGAAAGCTTGTTGTTTTGTTTCGTAGATTATAGGAAACTTACATGATTAAATCACCGGAGTCTGTAGAAATGTGGTTTTACAGAAGAATGTTGAGAGTACAACTGGAAAAATTGAGGGACGAAGACATACAGGGTAGCAAAGAGAAAAAATAACAGACAGCTTAAGAGAATGGCTTAGCAGAAGGTCAACAACAGAAATGATAAATAGCTGCCGAGATGGAAAATTGTGGAGAGACATGATCACCTACGCCAGTAGGCCCGGTACTTGATGATGATGATGACATGATTAAATTGTGAACCGAGACAAAGGAAGAAAATGTATTCATTCAAAACAAAATACTACAGGAAAATCCTTAAGATACCTTGGATAATGAACAAGAGCAATGAAGACATTACAAGATTTAAATGTTAAAATGAACTGGTTTATAATAAACACAATTCTGCTACGAAAATATTATGGCCACGACAAAAGACTGCAGGCTGGAAGAACAGTAATGGAAGGTATGGTTCCTGGACGACGCATCAGGGGCAGACCAAGAACAAGGTGGTTTCAAGACAACAAGGGGACCTTGAACATGACACCAAAAAGAAGTGGGAAATCTGGCTAGAGACAGAAATCTTTGGTATTTTTTGGATTATCCACAAACGGGCTGTGATGAATGCAAAGTTCTGTAAAGGACATGCGACCTGATGATGATGATCCCAGCCAGAAGTTGAGAACCTGCACATTACGATGTTTAATAATCTAAGATGTTATTTTCGAACAATAATTAAAGCAGGGCGATCTTATCTCAAAAGTTACTATTATCATCCCCCTTGTCCATGTAATAACTTGCCTCGATGACAGACACTCAGAAGTAGTCAACAACACATAGCTGACTGCTTGAACCAGGAAACTACTCCAACTTCACGTTAGAAGTCCTGAGAATAAACAAATCTAACTGATCAAGTGAAGATTGAAAAGAAGAAAAAACCCGGTACCCAAAATTGCCTTCCTGGAGTCGAATGTATTGGGTCGAAGAGTGAAGATTGTCGCAGTTAGCTGTAAACAACTGAGCAACAGAACGCATCTACGTCTATTTTACGCCCATTTAAGGTTAAACGAAAAGGGGAATTTATCCTTTAGTTAGAAAGGACCTCTAACATGAATAAAGACTTGACATGAATGAAGGCTTGACATAAATGATGACTTGACATGAATGAAGGCTTGACATGAATGAAGGCTTGATATTAATGAAGGCTTGACATGAATGATGACTTGACATGAATGATGACTTGACATGAATGATGACTTGACATGAATGATGACTTGACATGAATGAAGGCTTGACATGAATGATGACTTGTCATGGATGATGACTTTACATGAATGAAGGCTTGACATGAATGATGACTTTACATGAATGAAGGCTTGACATGAATGATGGCTTGACATGAATGAAGGCTTGACATGAATGAAGGCTTGACATGAATGAAGGCTTGACATGAATCAAGGCTTGACATGAATGATGACTTGACATGAATGAAGGCTTGACATGAATGAAGGCTTGACATGAATGAAGGCTTGACATGAATGAAGGCTTGACATGAATGGAGGCTTGACATGAATGAAGGCTTGACATGAATGATGGCTTGACATGAATGAAGGCTTGACATGAATGATGGCTTGACATGAATGAAGACTTGACATGAATGAAGGCTTGACATGAATGAAGGCTTGACATGAATGAAGGCTTGACATGAATGAAGGCTTGACATGAATGATGGCTTGACATGAATGAAGGCTTGACATGAATGAAGGCTTGACATGAATGAAGGCTTGACATGAATGATAACTTGACATGAATGAAGGCTTGACATGAATGATGGCTTCATATGAATGAAGGCTTGACATGAATGATGGCTTGACATGAATGAAGGCTTGACATGAATGAAGGCTTGACATGAATGAAGGCTTGACATGAATGAAGGCTTGACATGAATGAAGGCTTGACATGAATGAAGGCTTGACATGAATGAAGGCTTGACTTGAATGATGGCTTGACATGAATGAAGGCTTGACATGAATGATGGCTTGACATGAATGAAGGCTTGACATGAATGAAGGCTTGACATGAATGAAGGCTTGACATGAATGAAGGCTTGACATGAATGAAGGCTTGACATGAATGAAGGCTTGACATGAATGATGGCTTGACATGAATGAAGGCTTGACATGAATGATGGCTTGACATGAATGAAGGCTTGACATGAATGAAGGCTTGACATGAATGAAGGCTTGACATGAATGAAGGCTTGACATGAATAAAGGCTTGACATGAATGATGGCTTGACATGAATGAAGGCTTGACATGAATGATGGCTTGACATGAATGATGACTTGACATGAATGAAGGCTTGACATGAATGATGACTTGACATGAATGAAGGCTTGACATGAATGATGACTTGACATGAATGAAGGCTTGACATGAATGATGACTTGACATGAATGAAAGCTTGACATGAATGATGACTTGACATGAATGAAGGCTTGACATGAATGATGGCTTGACATGAATGATGACTTGACATGAATGAAGGCTTGACATGAATGATGACTTGACATGAATGATGGCTTGACATGAATGATGACTTGACATGAATGAAGGCTTGACATGAATGATGACTTGACATGAATGAAAGATTGACATGAATGATGACATGACATGAATGAAGGCTTGACATGAATGATGGCTTGACATGAATGATGACTTGACATGAATGAAGGCTTGACATGAATGATGACTTGACATGAATGAAGGCTTGACATGAATGATGACTTGACATGAATGAAGGCTTGACATGAATGATGACATGACATGAATGAAGGCTTGACATGAATGATGACTTGACATGAATGAAGGCTTGACATGAATGATGGCTTGACATGGATGACGACTTGTCATGGATAATGACTTGTCATGGATGATGACGTGACATGGATGAAGGCTTGACATGAATGATGACTTGACATGAATGAAGGCTTGGCATGAATGAAGGCTTGACATGAATGATGGCTTGACATGAATGAAGGCTTGACATGAATGAAGGCTTGACATGAATGAAGACTTGACCTGAATGAAGACATGACATGAATGAAGACTTGACATGAATGATGACTTGACATGAATGAAGGCTTGACATGAATGAAGACTTGATATGAATGAAGGCTTGACATGAATGAAGACTTGACATGAATAAAGACTTGACATGAATGAAGGCTTGACATGAATGATGACTTGACATGAATGAAGGCTTGACATGAATGAAGGCTTGACATGAATGATGACTTGACATGAATGATGACTTGACATGAATGATGACTTAACATGAATGATGACTTGACATGAATGAAGGCTTGACATGAACGAAGGCTTGACATGAATGATGACTTGACATGAATGAAGGCTTGACATGAATGATGACTTGACATGAATGAAGGCTTGACATGAATGATGACTTGACATGAATGAAGGCTTGACATGAATGATGACTTGACATGAATGAAGACTTGACATGAATGATGACTTGACATGAATGAAGACTTGACATGAATGATGACTTTACACGAATGAAGGCTTGACATGAATGATGGCTTGACATGAATGAAGGCTTGACAGTGATGACGATTTAACATGGATGACGACTTGTCATGGATAATGACTTGTCATGGATGAAGGCTTGACATGAATGAAGGCTTGACATGAATGAAGGCTTGACAGTGATCACGATTTGACATGGATAACGACTTGTCATGGATAATGACTTGTCATGGATGCTGACTTGACATGGATGAAGGCTTGACATGAATGAAGGCTTGACATGAATGAAGGCTTGACATGAATGATGACTTGACATGAATGAAGGCTTGACATGAATGAAGGCTTGACATGAATGAAGGCTTGACATGAATGATGACTTGACATGAATGAAGGCTTGACATGAATAATGACTTGACATGAATGAAGGCTTGACATGAATGAAGGCTTGACATGAATGAAGGCTTGACATGAATGATGACTTGACATGAATGAAGGCTTGACATGAATGATGACTTGACGTGAATGAAGGCTTGACATGAATGAAGGCTTGACATGAATGAAGGCTTGACATGAATGATGACTTGACATGAATGATGACTTGACATGAATGAAGGCTTGACATGAATGAAGGCTTGACATGAATGAAGGCTTGACATGAATGATGGCTTGACATGAATGAAGGCTTGACATGAATGATGACTTGATATGAATGATGACTTGACATGAATGAAGGCTTGACATGAATGAAGGCTTGACATGAATCATGACTTGACATGAATGATGACTTGACATGAATGAAGGCTTGACATGAATGAAGGCTTGACATGAATGATGACTTGACATGAATGAAGGCTTGACATGAATTAAGGCTTGGCATGAATGAAGGCTTGACATGAATGAAGGCTTGACATGAATGATGACTTGACATGAATGAAGGCTTGACATGAATGATGACTTGACATGAATGAAGGCTGGACATGAATGATGACTTGACTTGACATGAATAAAGACTTGACATGAATGATGACTTGACATGAATGAAGGCTTGGCATGAATGATGACTTGACATGAATGAAGGCTTGACATGAATGATGACTTGACATGAATGAAGGCTTGACATGAATGATGACTTGACATGAATGAAGGCTTGACATGAATGAAGGCTTGACAGTGATGACGATTTGACATGGATGACGACTTGTCATGGATAATGACTTGTCATGGATGATGACTTGACATGGATGATGACTTGACATGGATGATGACTTGTCACGGATGATGACTTGACATGGATGATGACTTGACATGGATGATGACTTGACATGAATGATGACATGACATGGATGATGACTTGTCATGGATGATGACTTGACATGGATGATGACTTGTCATGGATGATGACTTGTCATGGATGATGACTTGACATGAATGATGACTTGACATGGATGATGACTTGACATGGATGATGACTTGACATGGATGACGACTTGACATGGATGACGACTTGACAAGAATGATGACTTGTCATGGATGATGACTTGACATGGATGACGACTTGACATGGATGATGACTTGACATGGATGATGACTTGACATGGATGACGACTTGACATGGATGATGACTTGATATGGATGACGACTTGACATGGATGATGACTTGACATGGATGATGACTTGACAAGAATGATGACTTGTCATGGATGATGACTTGACATGGATGACGACTTGACATGGATGATGACTTGACATGGATGATGACGAAAAACCCTAACGATTTAACATCAGATACCTACACGACTATTGATGAAGCCGCTTTCATGACATTGGATCAATTCCGAGTTCAGCACCGAACAAATAGGCACCATAACAGAGAAAGACAAGCTATATGCGTGCACAAGCAGCGAGCTACTGGAACATGTCATCTGCTGAAAACAACCACATTTACTATACAATAATGTAATGTCAGCTCCGACAAATAGAAAATAAGTCAAACCTGTTTTCCACTGGTCAAATATATTTTTTTTCCTGCTAATAATTTCTTAATTTGTCCAGATAAATTTTTCTTGGTACATTATAGTCTGTTCATAATTATTTTTTCAAAGTACATTAGATTTGTAGATGTTTCCTTCGTAATGCATTAGTCTTTAGATGATTCGTTCATTGTGTTGTAAAGTCTTTAGATGATTCTTTCATTGTGTTGTAAAGTCTTTAGATGATTCGTTCATTGTGCTGTAAAGTCTTTAGATGATTCGTTCATTGTGCTGTTAAGTCTTTAGATGATTCTTTCATTGTGTTGTAAAGTCTTTAGATGATTCGTTCATTGTGCTGTTAAGTCTTTAGATGATTCTTTCATTGTGTTGTAAAGTCTTTAGATGATTCGTTCATTGTGTTGTAAAGTCTTTAGATGATTCGTTCATTGTGTTGTAAAGTCTTTAGATGATTCGTTCATTGTGCTGTAAAGTCTTTAGATGAATCTTTCATTGTGCTGTAAAGTCTTTAGATGATTCTTTCATTGTGCTGTAAAGTCTTTAGATGAATCTTTCATTGTGTTGTAAAGTCTTTAGATGATTCTTTTATTGTGTTGTAAAGTCTTTAGATGAATCTTTCATTGTGTTGTAAAGTCTTTAGATGATTCTTTCATTGTGCTGTAAAGTCTTTAGATGAATCTTTCATTGTGTTGTAAAGTCTTTAGATGAATCTTTCATTGTGCTGTAAAGTCTTTAGATGATTCTTGCATTGTGTTGTAAAGTCTTTAGATGAATCTTTCATTGTGTTGTAAAGTCTTTAGATGATTCTTTCATTGTGCTGTAAAGTCTTTAGATGATTCTTTCATTGTGCTGTAAAGTCTTTAGATGAATCTTTCATTGTGCTGTAAAGTCTTTAGATGAATCTTTCATTGTGCTGTAAAGTCTTTAGATGATTCTTTCATTGTGATTTAACCTCTTTAGATGATTCTTTCATTGTGATTTAACGTCTTTAGATGATTCTTTCATTGTGATTAAACGTCTTTAGATGATTCTTTCATTGTGATTTAACGTCTTTAGATGATTCTTTCATTGTGATTTAACGTCTTTAGATGATTCTTTCATTGTGATTTAAAGTCTTTAGATGATTCTTTCATTGTGATTTAAAGTCTTTAGATGATTCTTTCATTGTGTTTTAAAGTCTTTAGATGATTCGTTCATTGTGCTGTAAAGTCTTTAGATGAATCTTTCATTGTGCTGTAAAGTCTTTAGATGAATCTTTCATTGTGCTGTAAATTCTTTAGATGAATCTTTCATTGTGCTGTAAAGTCTTTAGATGATTCTTTCATTGTGATTTAACGTCTTTAGATGATTCTTTCATTGTGATTTAACGTCTTTAGATGATTCTTTCATTGTGATTTAAAGTCTTTAGACGATTCGTTCATTGTGCTGCAAAGTCTTTAGATGATTCTTTCATTGTGCTGTAAAGTCTTTAGATGAATCTATCACAATGAATTACATTCTTTAGATGATCATTTCATAATGTATTATAGTCTTTAGATGATTTATTTCTTAAATACGCTATAAATGGTATGTTACACACTCCAGATAATTAAGGTTCGCGTGCTATCGTCTTTATATGATTCTTCCACTGTACATCGCATTGAGCAGAGAAAGTTAGCATTAATTCCTACACAACAAATCTTGTGTTTTGAGTGCTAAAGTAACCATCTTGACAATATTTAAGAATACAATTTATAATATTTTTATTTTCCTCTACATGCCTCCAACATAAAAATGATGATGATGCAGTTTAGAACTCATGTTTTGTTTCGTTGCTTTTCGGTCTAATAACATGGTAATTATGTTGAAATTTACAGACGAATATTTGTTCCGTGGCCTGTGCTCTAACCAAGTATGTGTTTTTTTTTTATTCTCTTAAGTTCCCGCTTGCTGCTCTATCGTGAGAAATGAGAAATGTCGGAAAGCCTGCAGCCAGGTAAGTTATTTTCTCACTGTAGGTCTCCAGATGCTTGGCAATCTTCTATCACTTTCACGCATTAATCGCTCAGCTCTTTGTCGTTCATATTTTAGTTGTCTTTCTTATAAGATTAGAGATTGGACCGGTACAGAATTAATTAAATAGAACGTTGAAGTTGATTAACGGAAGTTGAAGCTTAATTTGTCATGCAATAAATCGTGGTTGAAAATTGAGTATTTGACATCAAAATGTGTCACATTTATATTACACTAGAAAATACGACATATATCCTACATCAAAATGTGTCACATTTATATTACACTAGAAAATACTACATATATCCTACATCAAAATGTGTCACATTTATCTAGCATCAGAAAGTGAGACATTTATCTTGGGTCAGAAAGTGTCATATTTATCTGGTATCAGAAAGTGTCACATTTATCTATATTAGAAAGTGTCACATTTATCTAGCATCAGAAAGTGTCACATTTATCTAGCATAAAAAAGTATAACATTTATCCTACATCAGAAAGTGTCACATTTATCTAGCATAAAAAAAGTATAACATTTATCCTACATCAGAAAGTGTCACATTTATCTAGCATAAAAAAGTATAACATTTATCCTACATCAGAAAGTGTCACATTTATCTAGCATTAAAAAGTATAACATTTATCCTACATCAGAAAGTGTCACATTTATCTAACATAAAAAAGTATAACATTTATCCTACACCAGAAAGTGTCACATGTATCTAGCATAAGAAGTGTCGCATTTATCTAGCATAAAAAAGTATCACATTTATCCTACATCAGAAAGCGTCACATTTATCTAGCATCAGAAAGTGCCACATTTATCTAGCATTAAAAAAGTATCACATTTATCCTACATCAGAAAGCGTCACATTTATCTAGCATCAGAAAGTGTCACATTTATCCTACATCAGAATGTGTCACATTTATCTAGCATCAGAAAGTGTCACATTTATCTAGTATCAGAAATTGTCACATTTATCTAGTATAAGAAAGTGTCACATTTATATAGTATCAGAAAGTGTCACATTTTTCTTACATTGGAAAGTGTCACATTTATCCTACATCAGAAAGTGTCACATTTATCTTACATCAGAAAGTGTCACATTTATCCTACATCAGAAAGTGTCACATTTATCCTACATCAGAAAGTGTCACATTTATCCTACATTAGAAAGTGTCACATTTATCCTACATCAGAAAGTGTCACATTTATCCTATATCAGAAAGTGTCACATTTATCCTACATCAGAAAGTGTCACATTTATCCTACATCAGAAAGTGTCACATTTATCTTACTTTATTTATTTTAGTGGTGAGCTTCGGGTGATAATATTGTTCTTGTTTGAAATCACCAGCTAGTGGTGAACCTCCGGTGATAATTTTGTTCTTGTTTGAAATCACCAGCTAGTGGTGAACCTCCGGTGATAAGATTGTTCTGCTCAATTAACAACTTTCTGAGCTTCCTATCAGGTTTTGTCAGGACAACTTAGTATTGATTTAGGTTGTTTAAGTGGTGGCGTACCGCAACGCATTGTCTCTGGTGACAAGGCGCTGTGTCAAGGAGTACGGGTTCGATCCTGCTTCGGGCTGTTTATTGTTCTGTTTTTTATTGTTAATTATTTGTGAATTTTTTTTCATCCGAGTGTTGTAATCATACCTTTTCTTGTGAAGTGACTTAGTGGTTTAACATAGACCATGTTTGACTTACTAGTCATTTACCAAAATTGGTTTCTTTTATAGGGGTCTGTTCCGGTCAGGAAAATGGGATCCAGACCCCAACAACAATTTTTTTTTACTTTGAAAACATTTGAGATAAATGTTGTTTCTAGTCAAAAGTGTTGCTTATAATAAGGAGTATTGTTTCTAGTAAAAAGTGTTGTTTTTAACCAGAAGTGTTATTTCTTGTCAGAATTGTTGTTTCTAGCTAGAAGTGTTGTTTCTAGAAAGAAGTGTTATTTCTAGGTTGAAATGTTGTTTCTGGTCACAAGTGTTGTTTCTAATCAAAAGTGTTATTTCTAGTTAGATGTATTGTTTCTAGAGAGACATGTTACTTCTAGTTAGAGGTGTTATTTTTTGTCAGAAGTGTTGTTTCCAGTTAAAAGTGTTGTTTTGTAGAGAGAAGTGTTATTTCTTTTTAAAAGTGTTGTTTCTTGACAGAAGTGGTATTTCTAAGCAGACATGTTGTTTCTAGTTAGAAGTGTTACTTTTTGTCAGAAGTGTTATTCTAATTAGAAGAGCTGTTTCTGGCGAGAAGTATTGTTTCTAATTATAAGTGTTGTTTCTAGTTAAAATTGTTGTTTATATTTAGAAGTGTTGTTTCTAGCGAGAAGTGTTGTGTCTAGTTAGATGTTTTGTTTCTAGTCAGAAGTGTCGTTTCTTATTAGAAGTGGGGGACTGGTTAGTTTCGAGGCAAGACGCCGGCCTCGAGACATAGAGGTTGTGAGTTCAATTCCCGGCAACACCAGTTGTGATTTTTATTTATGATTTCTCTCTGGGGCAATCACCCCTGGTCTCAGCAGCGAGGCCCGGCTTGAAACGCCAATTAGTAATGGACGGAAAATATATGAGTACCTCCGAAGACGGAGTTATCTGCCTGTGCGGCGAGTGACCCCTGTGCACACGGCTGCCAGGGAAAGACGGATCAACACGCAAAATTCAGTTCATAGTCTCTACGGACTTCGTCAGAGATAAAAGCTGGCGAACGCAAAACAAACAACAACAAAAAAAGAATTAGAAGTGTTGTTTCTAGCGAGAAGTGTTGTTTCTAGTCACCACCATAAATGTTCAGATGCTCAACACATAATGAAGGTTTTAACGTCTGGTGTTAATCATCTTAGTCTACACAATCCTAGTCTACACAATCCTAGTCTACACAATCCTGGTCTACACAATCCTGGTCTACACAATCCTAGTCTACACAATCCTGGTCTACACAATCCTAGTCTACACAATCCTAGTCTACACAATCCAAGTCTACAGAATCCTAGTCTACACAATCCTAGTCTACACAATCCTAGTCTACACAATCCAAGTCTACAGAATCCTAGTCTACACAATCCTAGTCTACACAATCCTAGTCTACACAATCCAAGTCTACAGAATCCTATTCTATACAATCCCAGTCTACACAATCCTAGTCTACATAATCCTAGTCTACATAATCATAGTCTACATAATCCTAGTCTACACAATCCTAGTCTACACAATCCTAGTCTACATAATCCTAGTCTACACAATCCCAGTCTACACAATCCCAGTCTACACAATCCCAGTCTACACAATCCCAGTCTACACAATCCTAGTCTACATAATCCTAGTCTACACAATCCTAGTCTACACAATCCTAGTCTACACAATCCTAGTCTACATAATCCTAGTCTACATAATCCTAGTCTACATAATCCTAGTCTACACAATCCTAGTCTACACAATCCTAGTCTACACAATCCTAGTCTACATAATCCTAGTCTACACAATCCCAGTCTACACAATCCCAGTCTACACAATCCTAGTCTACACAATCCTAGTCTACATAATCCTAGTCTACACAATCCTAGTCTACATAATCCTAGTCTACACAATCCTAGTCTACACAATCCTAGTCTACATAATCCCAGTCTACACAATCCTAGTATACACAATCCCAGTCTACACAATCCTAGTCTACACAATCCTAGTCTACATAATCCTAGTCTACATAATCCTGGTCTACACAATCCTAGTCTACATAATCCTAGTCTACACAATCCCAGTCTACACAATCCCAGCCTACACAATCCCAGTCTACATAATCCTAGTCTATATAATCCTAGTCTACACAATCCTAGTCTGCACAATCATAACCTACACAATTCTAGTCTACACAATCCTAGCCTACACAATCCCAGTCTACACAATCCTAGTCTACACAATCCTAGTCTACACAATCCTAGTCTACACAATCCTAGTCTGCACAATCATAACCTACACAATTCTAGTCTACACAATCCTAGTCTACACAATCCTAGTCTGCACAATCATAGCCTACATTATCCTGGTCTACAGAATCCTAGTCTACAGAATCCTAGTCTACACAATCCTAGTCTACACAATCCTGGTCTACACAATCCTAGTCTACACTATCCTAATCTACACAATCCTAGTCTGCACAATCCTAGCCTATATTATCCTGGTCTACACAACATAATTAGATTGAGACTACAATTCCCATGATTTAGATATAACCTATTTTTAAATTGTTATAGTAAACATTCGGTGCTTTGTCTGTTAACACAGAATATATAGAGCGTAATACTTTCAGTCCAAATATAATTCCGTCTTCTCCACATCTTTCATTCGTTCTCTCTTATTTCTTCTTCCGGCAGGTCGTTCCTATTGTAGAATCGTTCCATTTTATCTTAATTACAGCTAGACATCCTGTGCATCCTTATCCAGGTGTTTCTAATAATCGTGTTCTCATCCTCCTAGACTCGATTTTTCCATTCAGTAAAGTTCTGCCATCTTGTTCCATTCGCTTGCACGCACATATGTGCTCGCGGTAGCACCCAGGCGCGTGCATATATGTGCTACGAGAGAGAGAAAGAGCACTTACGAGTAAATCGTGCCCTCTCTATCGCACTAGCTTTGAATATCTAAAGTGCGGCTTTAATTTCACCTTGTGCCCGTTTCCGTCTCCTGTTTCACGTACTAGCACTTCTCAGATCCGACTTTGTGGAGCGTAGCACAATGGCTGCTGGCGTAGCGGTCGACCGATCCCTGTAATTACATCGCAGGAAGCAAGGAAACAATCCTGTCAAGCTTTGTTTCTTTTCCGAGTAGATATTGAGGATGTAAGTTTCAAAGTTATATGATTAATTTACAAAGTTAATTAACAACATGTGTAGCCAGGGACCTTATATTATTTTGTTACTTTAGTCTATCTCAGTTGTGTCTGATACTTTAGATTTGTCAAAGAACCAGGAAGATACATTGTTCGTTCGTCTCAGATGTAAGAAGTATCATGTACTTCGTGTGATAGAGACAGGATGGGAGAGAGAGAGAGAGAGGTGAAAGTGAGTGAGTGGCTAAGTGGTTTAGTGAGTGAGTGAATGAATGAATAAATGAATGAGTGAGTGACTGGATGGATAAGTGAGTGGTGGGTGGATTTGGGTGGGTGAGTGGGTGTATAAGTGATTGGGTGGGTGAGTGGGTGTGTAAGTGAGTGGGTGGATTTGGGTGGGTGTGTGTGTGGGTGAGTGAGTGGATGTATGGATTTGGGTGGGTGAGTGGGTGTGTGTGTGAGTGGATGGATGGATTTGGGTTGGTGAGTGAGTGTGTGTGTGTGAATGAGTGGGTTAGAGAGTACGAGAGTGAGTGAGTCTGTGGTTGGGTGAGTGAATGAAAGAATGAATAAATTAGTGAGTGAGTGGATTTGGGTGGGTGAGCAGGAATGTGGGTCAGTGAGATAGTGAGCGAATGAATAAATAAATGCACGAGTGAATTGATTTGGTTGGGTGAGTAGGTGTGTGGGTGAATGAGTGAGTACGATAGTGAGTGAGTGAATGAATGAATAAATGAATGCGTTAGTGAGTAAGTGAGTGGATTTGGGTGGGTGAGTAGGTGTGTGGGTGAATGAGTGTGAGAGTGAGTGAATGAATGAATAAGTGAATGCGTTAGTGAAAAAGTGAGTGGATTTGGGTGGGTGAGTAGGTGTGTGGTTGAGTGAGTGAGAGAGTACGTTGGTTGGTGAGTGAGTGAGTGCGATTATGAGTGAGATATTGGATGAATGAATAAAAGAGTGAGTAAGTGAGTGTGTGAAATGAATAGGTCAGTGGGTGAGTGGATTTGTGTTGTTGAGTATGTGTGTGAGTGAGTAGGTCGATTAGTGACTAGGTGGGTGGGTGAGTGAGTGAGTGAGATAGAGAGGTGGGCTAATATAAAAATGTTCAAATGAAATGTGTTAAATGTAAGTAAACAAATTAATGATAGCACGTAACAGATAATGTCTCACGAGAATTACAATTTGATATTTACCACACTTGATCACATAATTTAGTGGTGGAGGCGGGCCAGTGCTAGCCTTTGCCGCTAATGTCTTCCCCAAACCTCTGCGACAGGATGCACATTCTGTTTTCTTTTCCTACTTGATAGAGATAGTCAAAACCGAAATGAACCCATATTCGATGTTGCGGCCCAGTACAAGCCGCCAGAGAATAGTAGAGTACCCCCGTCACGCCAAGTGGCGTATAGGGAATATGGTGTTAGTGACCATAATTTTTACAGACCTTCGGCACATGATTTTTTGGGTAATGTGGTCGGTATTATGTAATGTGCCGCTTTACTTTCCCAGAAAAAAATCCGGTACCCATTGAAGGCTGGGTGAACTGGAAGCCATCGGTTGGGATCGAACCCTACCTCTTGTCCTTTGTAGTCCAGTTCACTAACCACTGAGCTATCGCGGCTCCCACAAGCCGCCAGCCGCAAACATAAACAACAAAAGAAGCTGGAGAAATGATAAACGTATAACATTCTGAATTAATTATATACATCAGTAAAAAGGGATAAAGTATAAAGAAAAGGGGGTAAAAAATTACTTGTATGTGTGTTACGTATACAAAAAAGAAGTAATATCAGGAGGTGGGTACCAGGAAATTACTGCATAACGTGCCAGCTATCAATATAGTATCTATAGCTAGCGATTGTACTAAAGTGGGTTTTAAATGAATGGCGGTGAGAAGAGGGTATGTCGAGGAGTGGGGTGGGAGACTATACCTAAAAGAGATGGCAACAAACAAGTGTATGTTTTACAGGTACAAAGTCACAACAGCAATCTTGCATGGATTTATGTACACACGTGCTTGTATATCCATCCACCCACCCATCCATTCATCCATCCATCCATACATCCATCCATCCATCCATCCATCCATCCATCCATCCATCCATCCATCCATCCATCCATCTATATCCATCCATCCATCCATCGATCCATCTATATCCATCCATCCAGCCATCCACCCATGCATCCATTCATCTATCCGCCCATTCATCCATCCTGTATATATATGTATATATATATATATTATATGCACACGGATATATGTGTGGTTATATGCGCAATTGTGTCTGTGTACGCACACATATATGTGAATGTGTATACAATATATAAATATATTGATTTTCGGGTATGATTCTGCCACTGATACGCTTGATTTATAGAGTATTTAGTATAATGATCCATATGTATATAATATATATATGTGAGTGAGTGTATATATTGGTTAATATGTTGTTTGTTTGTTTGTTTGTACATTTGTGTGGAGCCTCAGTGGCTTAGTGGTTAGTGTGCTCGCTTCCTGACCAGAAGGGTCGGGGGTCACCCAGCCTCTAAAAATGGGTACCAGAGATTTTTCTGGGAAGTAAAGGCGGCCTGGCGTGATACCGACCGCATCAAACAAAATGTGCCGTGGTCTTAGACAAATATGCTCACTAAAACCATATTCTCCATACGCCGAGCAAAGCGTGGAGGGGACATTTATTTTTTCTACAATTGTGTGTGTGTGCATCTATGCATGTTTGTGTAGGCATTTTGTGTGTGTGTGTGCATCAATGCATGTTTGTGTAGGCATGTTGTGTGTGTGTGTGTGTGTGTGCATCTATGCATGTTTGTGTAGGCATTGTGTGTGTGCATCTATGCATGTTTGTGTAGGCATTGTGTGTGTGTGTGCATCTATGCATGTTTGTGTAGGCATGTTGTGTGTGTGTGCATCTATGCATGTTTGTGTAGGCATTGTGTGTGTGTATGCATCTATGCATGTTTGTGTAGGCATGTATCGGTATGTTTGTTTCGTATGGTATGGTGAATGCTGTGTATGCCTGTGTAATGTTTACTTATGGACATGCATACATCTAGATAGGCTGGAATATGTGTGTGTGAGTGGGTTGATATGTACACACATATACATACATGCGCATTGTTACCGCTTAGCTGAGAATCTGAAATCTAATTACAGCCCCGAAATGTGCACTTCACTGAAGTGAGCAGACACAACCAAATAGATTTTCTTTTCAATTAGTTGAGAGTCCTTTGGATAATAAAGCAGACGACAATTTCTAATGCTGTTGATAGAAAATAAATAGAATGTCAAAGAGCCCGTTAGTTTCACAGCTTGAAATGAAAGAATCAAATACGTTTCATTATTTCTAAAATCTTGAACATTCCTGGCAGCACTTTCAACAGTTGCGCTTAAATTAAAAGCAGGTAATGAAATCGAGCGAAAGGAAGGTGTGGGAGGCCAAGAATTGTGCGCAGAAAATTCTCTCAGCGTCTCGGCTAAATCGTTCGGCCTTTACCAATGAAGAATAGGAAACAGCTCATGATGGAAAGCAAGCCAAGTAGTACATAATGCTACTGTGAACCGGGTGTTACACAGGATAAGTTGTGCGTGATACATTACACATGATGAGTTGTACATAGATCCGGTAAACATCATGAGTTGTACATAGATACGGTAAACATGTTGAGTTGTACATAACTACGTTACACAGGATCAATTGTACATGAAATGTTACACAGGATGAGTTGTACATATATACGTTACACAGAGTGAGTTACAAAGAAAGGATTTTCAATCATTAATGCTCACAGAGACTCATATAAATTCACATAGATTCACATAACTCACATAGACTCACATAACTCACATAGATTCACATAACTCACATAACTCACATAGATTCACATAACTCACATAGACTCACATAACTCACAGAGACTCACATAGACTCACAAACGTGCTATTGGGCTGGAACCAGAGACACCAATGCGTCACGAGAGAATGCATGTATCTCAGATGAACGTTCTGTTTTGTTTTATCCTGCGCAATATTTTGACTACAGGTTGTAACGCCTGTGTGCCCGGGACCAAAACATGCGCATAAGTTGTATCTTTGGTCAGGAGGTACCATGGCACTATGTATTTTCACAGGAATTCTCATGACAGAAAGATACATCGATATTTTAGAGGGATACCTTCTGCTATTTATGCACGTTATGCACCTATGGGTGGATATATCAACATGACACTGACCCAAAGCCATTTCACCTGCATGGCTGGAAGACAAGAAATCGACAATACTGAAGTACCTCAGCAACGGTACTGAAGAGACCAAGCAACTTTACTGAAGTACCTCAGCAACGGTACTGAAGAGACCAAGCAACTTTACTGAAGTACCTCAGCAACGGTACTGAAGAGACCAAGCAACTTTGCTGAAGTACCTCAGCAACGGTACTGAAGAGACCAAGCAACTTTACTGAAGTACCTCAGCAACGGTACTGAAGAGACCAAGCAACTTTACTGAAGTACCTCAGCAACGGTACTGAAGAGACCAAGCAACTTTGCTGAAGTACCTCAGCAACGGTACTGAAGAGACCAAGCAACTTTACTGAAGTACCTCAGCAACGGTACTGAAGAGACCAAGCAACTTTACTGAAGTACCTCAGCAACGGTACTGAAGAGACCAAGCAACTTTACTGAAGTACCTCAGCAACGGTACTGAAGAGACCAAGCAACTTTGCTGAAGTACCTCAGCAACGGTACTGAAGAGACCAAGCAACTTTACTGAAGTACCTCAGCAACGGTACTGAAGAGACCAAGCAACTTTACTGAAGTACCTCAGCAACGGTACTGAAGAGACCAAGCAACTTTGCTGAAGTACCTCAGCAACGGTACTGAAGAGACCAAGCAACTTTACTGAAGTACCTCAGCAACGGTACTGCAGAGACCAAGCAACTTTACTGAAGTACCTCAGCAACGGTACTGCAGAGACCAAGCAACTTTGCTGAAGTACCTCAGCAACGGTACTGAAGAGACCAAGCAACTTTACTGAAGTACCTCAGCAACGGTACTGAAGAGACCAAGCAAATTTACTGAAGTACCTCAGCAACTGTACTGAAGAGACCAAGCAACTTTAATGACGTAACTCGGCAACGGTACTAAAGTGACCCAGCAACGATGCTGAAGAGACCCAGCAACTGTACTGAAGTGACCCTGCAACGGTACCGAAGTAACCCAGCGACGGTACTGAAGTGACCAAGCGACGGTATTGAAGTTACCCAGCGACGGTACTGCAGTGACCCAGCAACGGTACCGAAGTTACCCAGCGACGGTACTGAAGTGACCCAGCAACGGTACTGAAGTGACAAGTGACGTTATTGAAGTGACCCAGCAACGGTACTGAAGTGACCAAGCGACGGTACTGAAGTGACCCAGCGACGGTAGTGAAGTGACCCAGCAACGGTACCGAAGTTACCAAGCGACGGAACTGAAGTGACCCAGCAACGGTACCGAAGTTACCAAGCGACGGCGTTGAAGGGACCCAGCAACGGTACTGAAGGGACATCTTTTGGACCCTGTTCAAGAATCATTTATAAAAGAGTGGACTCTGGGTTTTTGAACATTTGAAGGTAAAACGCTGTGACAGTCTGACTCACAGTTACCTACAAACACTGGGACAGTCTGACTCACAGTTACCTACAAACACTGGAACAGTCTGACTCACAGTTACCTACAAACACTGTAACAGTCTGACTCACAGTTACCTACAAACACTGGGACAGTCTGACTCACAGCTACCTACAAACACTGGGACAGTCTTACTCACAGCTACCTACAAACACTGGGACAGTCTGACTCACAGCTACCTACAAACACTGGGACAGTCTGACTCACAGTTACCTACAAACACTGGGACAATCTGACTCACAGATACTTACAAACACTGGGACAGTCTGACTCAGTTACCTACAAACACTGGGACAGTCTGACTCACAGCTACCTACAAACACTGGGACAATCTGACTCACAGTTACCTACAAACACTGGGACAATCTGACTCAGTTACCTACAAACACTGGGACAATCTGACTCACAGTTACCTACAAACACTGGGACAATCTGACTCACAGTTACCTACAAACACTGAGACAATCTGACTCACAGTTACCTACAAACACTGGGACAGTCTGACTCACAGTTACCTACAAACACTGGGACAGTCTGACTCACAATTACCTACAAACACTGGGACAGTCTGACTCACAGTTACCTACAAACACTGGGACAGTCTGACTCACAGTTACCTACAAACACTGGGACAGTCTGACTCACAGTTACCTACAAACACTGGGACAATCTGACTCACAGTTATCTACAAACACTGGGACAGCCTGACTTACAGTTACCTACAAACACTGGGACAGTCTGACTCACAGTTACCTACAAACACTGGGACAGTCTGACTCACAGTTACTTACAAACACTGGGACAGTCTGACTCACAGTTACCTACAAACACTGGGACAGTCTGACTCACAGTTACCTACAAACACTGGGACGAGCTGACTCAGTTACCTACAAACACTGGGACGGTCTGACTCACAGTGACCAACAAACACTGGTACAGTCTGACTCACATTACCTACAACCACTGGGACAGTCTGACTCACAGTTACTTACAAACACTTTAACGGTCTGACTCACGGTTACCTACAAACAACTGGGACGATCTCACTCATTGTTACCTACAAACACTGGGACGGTCTCACTCACAGTTACCTACAAACACTGGGACGGTCTGACTCACAGTTACCAACAAACAATGTAACGATCTGACTCACAGTTACCTACAAACGCTGGTACAGTCTGACTCATTTGCCTACAAACACTGATACAGTCTGACTCAGTTACCTACACACTGGTACAGTCTGACTCAGTTACCTACAAACACTGGTACAGTCTGACTCAGTTACCTACAAACACTGGTACAGTCTGACTCAGTTACCTACAAACACTGTAACGGTCTGACGCACAGTTACCTACAAACATTTGTATGACGTGTGATCCAGGCCAGTTTTGCTGAAAATGGCAACATGATATCCTTTCTTCTGTCAACTGTTAGCAGATAGATGAGATAACAATCGTCATCAACATCATCGTCGTCATCATCAGGTACCTTGCCGTTTGACGTAGACGATCATCTCTCTAGACATCTCTTGGTCCTTCATGCATGTCATAATTTCAGTCTGTGATGTTTTATTATACGATTTGGATAAACTGTACACTATTTTTGTAAACCTTGGTTTTCCTCTGCTCTTTTTTCTATTCCATCTGCACGTTGTTATAGTATTTTCAATGCCTTCTCTTAGCATTACATGCCTAATTAATGTAGCTTGTCTCTTTCTTATGATTTTTTAAATGATATTCCAGGTTCCCCCAGGTCGTTTAAAACATTCTTTAATTCAATCTTGCCCTAGACATAACGTTTTTATTATTATTTGTCTACGAGTGTGCTGTCTTGCAAAAATGTGACTGCCGTTATTTTACAGTAAAACTCTAATTTATATAGGGATTGTAATCACTTACTACACATCTTCTCAAATACTTGCTGCGTGCTGCTGTCAACTCGATGACTAAAGGAATAATTAGACTTCTTCAACATCCGTCCTTAAAGTGGGCGTTGTTACGTTATGTTGTTACTTACAGTATAATTGTGATATTTGCGCTTTCCGACCTAACACATCGTTCTTGAATACCGCTTGCCTTCTTGTTCGATCCCTATTCATATGTCCAGACTAGGCTGGTTAGTCTGTTTCTAGGGGCACCAGGGAGAGGTGGAGTAGTATCTGGATAGTTCTGGTCTCACCGATTCTGGCACAAGCTGTGAGTCACTGACTCTGTTGCTGCCGGACGACTCTGATCAAATAAATGGACATTTATAGATTTTCTCTTGTTCACATTTTTTTTTAATTGCACGAACATATAATATCAAACATTTGACACCGTTCTGTGTTAGAGACATCTCTTTATATTAGAGACATTTATATATCAGATTTCTATATATTAGATACATCTCTATATACCACACATCTCGACATTAGAGACATCTCTCTATACCATATATCTCAACATTAGAGACATCTCTTTATATTAGAGACATTTATATATCAGATTTCTATATATTAGATACATCTCTATATACCACACATCTCGACATTAGAGACATCTCTCTATATTAAAGACATTTATATATCAGATTTCTATATATTAGATACATCTCTATATACCACACATCTCGACATTAGAGACATCTCCCTATACCACATCTCTCTACATTAGAGACATCTCTCTATACCACATCTCTCTACATTAGAGACATCTATCTATACCACATCTCTCTACATTAGAGACATCACTCTATACCACATATCTCGACATTAGAGACATCTATCTATACCACATCTCTCTACATTAGAGACATCTCTCTATACCACATATCTCGACATTAGAGACATCTCTCTATACCACATCTCTCTACATTAGAGACATCTCTCTATACCACTTATCTCAACATTAGAGACATCTCTCTATACCACATATCTCGACATTAGAGACATCTCTCTATACCGCATATCTCGACATTAGAGACATCTATCTATACCACATCTCTCTACATTAGAGACATCTCTCTATACCACATATCTCGACATTAGAGACATCTATCTATACCACATCTCTGTACATTAGAGACATCACTCTATACCACATATCTCGACATTAGAGACATCTCTCTATACCACATATCTCGACATTAGAGACATCTCTCTATACCACATCTCTCTCTACATTAAAACGAACAGTCTGCTGTATTTAGAATAAGAACAGACAAACAGCCACTCACACACACACAAAGAAATAAATCGCCACAACAGAAATAAGATGTTTGAGACGAATACTGAAAATGGCAAAAAACAGACAGAATGACAGATAGCGAAATAAAGTAAGAGAGTCTGTGTTACCTAGTGCTGCGCTATGTTAATATACAAGTGATAACAAGACACGATCATCACCGGCCTGCTTTCCCCAGAGATCATCTACACAAAAGAGTAACAGCAAAAGTAGACAATACAGACAGGCACGGTTTGGTGGAACTAATGAAATAGTAGCTTCATTTTGTATATGAGCATTGCACAGTAATTTTTAGCAGTAATATTGTGAAATCAGTAATAGTGAACATTACACAGTAATTTGTATCAGTAAAAGAAAGAAAAAAAAAAGTAAAGAACCCGTCACGCCAAGTGGCGTATAGGGAATATGGTGTTAGTGACCATAATTTTTACACCTTCAGCACATGATTTTTGGGGTAATGTGATCGGTATTACGCCCGTGCCGCTTTACTTTCCCAGAAAAAAAATCCGGTACCCATTTAAGGCTGGGTGAACCCGGAAGCCGTCGATCAGGATTGAACCCTGCCTCTTGTCCTTTGCAGTCCAGTTCACTAACCACAAAACTATCGTGGCTCTCAATTTGTATCTGTAATATTGTGAAATCAAAAATAGTGAACATTACACGGTAATTTGTATCTGTAATATTGTCAAATCAGTAATAGTGAACATAACACAGTAATTCGTGTCTGTAATATTGCAAAATCAATAATAGTGAACATTACACAGTAATTTGTATTTGTAATATTGCAAAATCAATAATAGTGAACATTACACAGTAATGTGTATTTGTAATATTGTCAAATCAGTAATAGTGAACATTGCACGGTAATTTGTATCTAATATTGTCAAATCAGTAATCGTAAACATTACACGGTAATTGTATCTGTAATATTGTCAAATCAATAATAGTGAACATTACACAGTAATTTGTATTTGTAATATTGTCAAATCAGTAATAGTGAACATTACACGGTAATTTGTATTTGTAATATTGTGAAATCAGTAATAGTGAACATTACACGGTACTTTGCATCTGTAGACTTCCGGTTTCAAGATGGTGCGGTCATCTTTGCATCAACGTTAACTGTTACGTTGTTGTGACGGACGGATATTTAATTCTATTTTTTCAATGCAGGTAATTGTATAGGTAGGATGTTACGCTGTTGGTATCTTCGCCAGTGAAGCGGATTACGTGCATGTGATCTGAAACCCTCTACAGTGTGCGCAATAGTGTGTTCTGTGTTGATTGCTATATACGTCATCATTGGAATACCAGTCAATATGGCGGATAGGCGGCAGGAACTTGTAAAGGGCGTGTCTGAAAAGTGTTCCTTGTTGCAGTTTCCTCATATTCCAAATCAGGCTTGATGCTGAAACTACTGAGATAAGTGCTATGTGCACACCGTGAGCTGTGCGTTTCCTCCGTTTTGATCGTGTTTCGATATTCCGATTGCTTATGATGAATGATGATATCGTATGACGGACCGGGAACAGATGGCTGTGTTCACTTTCTGTGTGGTTTCGCCTGATGTGTTTTGGCGTGTGCTGAGACTGCTATGATGAGACTTCAGCTATCTTTATTTGTCTGGGAGATGAGATATTAATTCGGATGATTCCACTGCCATGGGCGCTTGAGCAATTATGGATTTTAACTCGTTTGCAGTGATACCGGGGCCTTTCATAACCATAACCATTGTATCAGTAAACATTATTGTGAAATCAGTATAGTGAACATCACATAGAGCTGAAGTCAAATATTTCACTCTCCCTTCACTCTGAGAGGCAAAATTCTTGCAGGAGAGTAAGTTTTTAATTTAATTCTTATCTTTTAGAACTGAAAAAATACAGTTAAAACAAAGCGAATTTAAACCATGTTTTTAGATTACACAAAGACTGAATGTCATGACAGATAGAAAGAAGCTAAAAGATAACATAACTCTCGATGTTGTAAGCACGCACTACAAGAAGATAGACATTCCTTTGAAGACACAAATAGCAATCTGCATTATCGTAGGGCGGATGCCACGTTCAATTAATAAAGATACGCAGCAAGCCGGAGAGAGTGGATAATGAACGTTTTAAAATTGTTGATTTGGAATATAATTTTATTTTTAGAAAGTTGATGAGTGTAATTTCATTTCTAGTAAACACGTTTCCTTTGGTACCAGAAATATGCAATAAAATATGGAGGATTAGAATGTGCGGCCTCATTTAAAGAAATCGTTTTGAGAATTGACTGCAGCAGAGAAAACTCGCAGGTGGCCACGCTGCGTACATTTTTTTTTCATTTAACTAATTATAGTAAATACCTTTAAGTAGTAAGTAAAGTACCCCCCGTAACGCCAATTTGCGTATAGGAAATATGGTGTTAGTGACCATCAATTTTACAGACCTTCGGCACAAGATTTTTGGGGTAATGAGGCTAAAACTTAAAATAGTAAAATGTTATATCCTCTCAACATTCCTGTATGGTGAAGAAAATGGACATTAGACGAGAAAATTGGAGCTTTTGAAATGTGAATTTATAGAATAAGAAGAACTGGATGGAGAGAAAAGAAGGCAAATAATGAAGTCTTAAAACAACTAGAAATGAAAAGAGAACTACAGAACACAATTCAAACATGAGAAATGAAATTTTTGGGGCATGTTAAAAGACAAAGCAGCCTACTAAAAGTAATCTTTGAAGGGAAAATACAAGGTAAAAGAGGCAGAGGCAGACCAAGACTAACACGGACAAGTAACATCAAAAGATGGACAAGTCAGCCTATGACAACCTGCACCATCAAAGCAAGAGACAGATCGAAATATTGCTTCATCGTAACCAAACTTCAGTGCGGAGACGGCACTCAATGATGATGACATTTGTATTGGGCATCTAAACTAGGAGGAAAACAAAACACATACAGTCTGGGTCGCAGGCTCCTACCGCATTCATGTAGTAGCTATCGGAAAAGAAAAAAGGGGGCGGGGGGGGGGGGGGCAGGACGCCATATGGAAAAAAAAAGACAAGCTATATTTTTCTTAATGTTGAAAGTCCCTGGACAGCTAAAAAGACGAATGAGGACATTCTCAAAGAGGCCAACATAAAAAGGGACCTCCTAAAAAACATCAGAAAGAAACAATGAACATTTTTCGGGCACATCATGAGAAGAGGAAAGTTGGATTACTTGGTTACAACTGCCAAATAAAAGGAAAGAGAGATCGTGGACGACAAAGAGAGAAAATACTGGATAGCTTGGTGTCATGGCATGGAAAACAGTCAACAACAGAACTATATACGATGCACTGTAGATAAAAGATTGTGGAAGGACATGATCGCCTACGCCAATGGTATGGCACATGATGATGCTATTGTTCTTCAAAGAAGTCAGCACAAAAAAAGGAGCTCTTAAAAAACATCAGAAAGAAATAATCAACACTTCGAGCACACCACGAGAAGAGGAAAGCCGGAATACTTGGTTACAATTGGCAGAATACAAGGAAAGAGATATTGAGGATAGCAAAGAGAGAAGATACTAGATAGCTTGGTTCATTGTGCCTGTTTCACTGAGTCACAGGGGGACTGGATGAACTCAAAGCAAGACGCAGGCCTCGAGACAGAGAGGATGTAGGTTCAAATCTCGGCAGCACCAGTTGAGATTTTTATTTATGATTTCTCTCTGCGGCAAACCAATCCCCTGGTCTCATCATCGAGGCTCAGCTTGGAACGTCAATTACTTATGGACGGAAGAAATATGAGTACCACAGAAGACGGAGTTATCTGCCTGTGCGGAGAGGGACCCCTGTGCACATGGCTGCCAGGGAAAAAAGGATTAACACGCAAAATTATGTTCCTAGTTCTAGTGTCTAGAGACTTCGTTAGAGGTAAAATCTGGCGAACACAAAACAAACAAACAAATTGAGTCAGAGAGGTAACAACTTCGAGGAATAGCACCTGGTGTCTCAGCCACAAATGATGGAACCTACTATGGTCCTGATGGAACCTACTATGGTCCTGATGGAACCTACTATTGTCCTGATGGAACCTACTATGGTCCTGGTGGAACCTACTATGGTCCTGATGGAACCTACTATGGTCCTGGTGGAACCTACTATTGTCCTGATGGAACCTACTATGGTCCTGATGGAACCTACTATTGTCCTGATGGAACCTACTATGGTCCTGGTGGAACCTACTATGGTCCTGATGGAACCTACTATGGTCCTGATGGAACCTACTATGGTCCTGGTGGAACCTACTATGGTCCTGATGGAACCTACTATGGTCCTGATGGAACCTACTATGGTCCTGATGGTACCTACTATGGTCCTGATGGAACCTACTATGGTCCTGGTGGAACCTACTATGGTCCTGATGGAACCTACTATGGTCCTGATGGTACCTACTATGGTCCTGATGGTACCTACTATGGTCCTGATGGTACCTACTATGGTCCTGATGGTACCTACTATGGTCCTGACGGAACCTACTATGGTCCTGATGGTACCTACCATGGTCCTGATGGTACCTACCATGGTCCTGATGGAACCTACTATGGTCCTGGTGGAACCTACTATGGTCCTGAAGGAACCTACTATGGTCCTGGTGGAACCTACTATTGTCCTGATGGAACCTACCATGGTCCTGATGGTACCTACTATGGTCCTGGTGGAACCTACTATGGTCCTGGTGGAACCTACTATGGTCCTGGTGGAATCTACTATGGTCCTGAAGGAACCTACTATGGTCCTGAAGGAACCTACTATTGTCCTGATGGAACCTACTATGGTCCTGGTGGAACCTACTATGATCCTGGTGGAACCTACTATGGTCCTGATGGAACCTACTATGGTCCTGATGGAACCTACTATGATCCTGATGGAACCTACTATGGTCCTGATGGAACCTACTATGGTCCTGATGGAACCTACTATGATCCTGATGGAACCTACTATGATCCTTATGGAACCTACTATGGTCCTGATGGAACCTACTATGATCCTGATGGAACCTACTATGGTCCTGATGGAACCTACTATGGTCCTGATGGAACCTACTATGATCCTGATGGAACCTACTATGGTCCTGATGGAACCTACTATGATCCTGATGGAACCTACTATGGTCCTGATGGAACCTACTATGATCCTGATGGAACCTACTATGGTCCTGACGGAACCTACTATGGTCCTGACGGAACCTACTATGGTCCTGGTGGAACCTACTATGTCCTGATGGAACCTACTATGGTCCTGATGGAACCTACTATGGTCCTGATGGAACCTACTATGGTCCTGAAGGAACCTACTATGGTCCTGGTGGAACCTACTATGGTCCTGATGGAACCTACTATGGTCCTGATGGAACCTACTATGATCCTGAAGGAACCTACTATGGTCCTGACGGAACCTACTATGGTCCTGATGGAACCTACTATGGTCCTGAAGGAACCTACTATGGTCCTGATGGAACCTACTATGGTCCTGAAGGAACCTACTATGGTCCTGAAGGAACCTACTATGGTCCTGATGGAACCTACTATGGTCCTGAAGGAACCTACTATTGTCCTGATGGAACCTACTATGGTCCTGAAGGAACCTACTATTGTCCTGAAGGAACCTACTATGGTCCTGATGGAACCTACTATGGTCCTGAAGGAACCTACTATTGTCCTGATGGAACCTACTATGGTCCTGAAGGAACCTACTATTGTCCTGATGGAACCTACTATTGTCCTGAAGGAACCTACTATGGTCCTGAAGGAACCTACTATGGTCCTGATGGAACCTACTATGGTCCTGAAGGAACCTACTATGGTCCTGGTGGAACCTACTATGGTCCTGGTGGAACCTACTATGGTCCTGAAGGAACCTACTATGGTCCTGAAGGAACCTACTATGGTCCTGAAGGAACCTACTATGATCCTGACGGAACCTACTATGGTTCGGTATCACATGTCCCTGAAGAAAGAATAGTTAACTCTGTGAATCCTGTCAGAGATCGGGCTTGGCGTTTAGATCAGTAGCTCCAACCAAACCAGTGGGCCGGGAAGGGTTTTCTGTGAGGTCGCCAGACGTGGTGAGCAGGGGCCAACTGTACAGATGGCCCACAGGCAGAAAATAATGTCGGGAAACACCCCAAATACCGTGACGTGTTCAGTTATGCGAGCTATATTCCCAGCTACATTCCCAGCTATATTCTCAGCTATATTCCCAGCTATATTCCCAGCTATATTCCCAGCTGTATTCCCAGCTATATTCCCAGCTACATTCCCAGCTATATTCCCAGCTACATTCCCAGCTATATTCTCAGCTATATTCCCAGCTATATTCCCAGCTATATTCCCAGCTATATTCCCAGCTATATTCCCAGCCATATTCCCAGCTATATTCCCATCTATATTCCCAGCCATATTCCCAGCTATATTCCCAGCTATATTCCTAGCTATATTCCCAGCTATATTCCCAGCTATATTAAAAGCCGAAGGGCTGAGAGATTCCCGAAAGCACCCCAAGCTTGTGACGTCTACAGATATATTAGCTACAGACAACCGACGTCATTTTACACACGAATCGCCCCTGCTCGCAATGCTGAAAAGGTCACAACCTTTTAGTGGTCCAACTCAGCGGGCAGGTTTTCAATATAGGTGGTAAATGTGCGCTCTATAGACGGCTGACGTCACCTCTACCCACAACCACCCCTGTTCGCAAAACTCAAAACGTTACCGCTAGTTGGAGTGTTTTCCAATTTTATTTTCTGCAGGAGGGCTATCTATATAGTTGGCTGTGTATCAGTTATGCTCATTTAAAAAAAAAGGGGCAAACAAAAAACAACACAATCACATCCTGCATAGAGATTTATTTGCGTAAACGTGCAATGATCTTTCATTCTTTGCTTCCCTGCGTCCCTTGATGTCACCAGCATCTCCAATGAAGTACAAGATGCATTCTTGCATCTGCAGAACGATTCTTTGGCCCGCAAATTGTTTGACGAAAAACTGCTGACTCAATTTTGGTGTGCATGCACCGGTCATGTCCAAATGTCACCAGACTTGTTTTCAAGTTTTACTCCACTTTGTTTGCATATAGTAAAAGTAAAGAGCCCCCGTCACGCCAAGTGGCGTGTAGGGAATATGGTGTTAGTGACCATAAATTGTACAGGCCTTCAGCATATGATTTTTCAGGTAATGTGGTCGGTATTGCGCCTGTGCCGCTTTACTTTCCCAGAAAAAATCCGGTGCCCATTAAAGGCTGTGTGAACCCGGAAGCCGTCGGTTGGGATCGAACCCTACCTCTTGTCCTTTGTAGTCCAGTTCACTAACGACTGAGCTATCGCGGCTCCCTTTTGTTTGCACATATCTCTGTGTAAATGGATTTGCAACGCTTCTTCAATTGAAAACTAAGACAAGAAAATGAGTCAATGTTGAAAGTGACACGAGGTTGGCATTAACGAAAACTCAAACCCCAATTTGTAAACTTGTTACTGAGTTACAATTTCAATCATCGCATTAACGAAAACTCAAACCCCAATTTGTAAACTTGTTACTGAGTTACAATTTCAATCATCGCATTAACGAAAACTCAAACCCCAATTTGTAAACTTGTTACTGAGTTACAATTTCAATCATCGCATTAACGAAAACTTAAACCCCAATTTGTAAACTTGTTACTGAGTTACAATTTCAATCATCGCATTAACTATGTCGTAAGTTAGCATTCATCATCATCATTGAGTGCCTTCTCCGCAACGAATTTTGGCTACCATGGAGCGCCATTTCGCTCTGTCTCTTGCTTTGATGATGCAGATCGTCATAGGCTGATTTGTCCATCTTTTGATGCTACGCGTCCATTTTAGTCTTGGTCTGCCTCTATTACCTTATATTTTCCAACAAATATTACTTTTAGTAGGTTTTTGTGTCTTTTAACATGCCCCAAAAATTTCATTTGTCCTGTTCTAATTGTATTTAGTTGTTCTCTTTTAAGTTTTAGTTGTGTTGAAACTTTATCATTTGTTTTATTTGTTTTTCCCATCCAATTCTACTTATTCTTCTATAAATCCACATTTCAAAGGCTTCAATTTTCTGTTCTGTTTTCTTGTCTAATGTTCATTAGACATTACAAGTTAATATTATTTTGAATTATAATATACAGACAAATATAATTTCATTGTGTTTTCATTGACCCCATTAAAACGCAAATTTTTAATGTTTCGGGGTCGCGGGTCACTTTGCTTCTATAAAATGGGGTCGACCCCAAAAAAGGTTCACACCGCTGGTTTCAAGAGTATGACGTCAGAGCAAATTAAAGCCTATAATTGTATCCATGAACACTTGTCTTGTGCTAATTTAGTCACCTCTTCACCAGGTCCACTCTTTTATGTTCCATTTTTAAAAGCCTCTGAAGTTACCCTCCATGAAACTTATTTTCTTGGTCTCCACAATTGTAATGGTTCCATGAGTCCAGACTGACCTAAGCGATATGTTTCCAGCTCAAAACTAGGAGAGTGCGGGTTCGAATCTATTTCGAATATTTCGCGGGTTTTTTTTCTATCAGGGGTGAAATAAATCTCAGACGAGAACAGCTCGTGGCGACTGCACTGGACAAGCGGCATTTATTCTCCGATCCTTCAATTCCCCCCCCCCCCCCTCGTTTCCTGCTGACCCAAGTCATGGAAAAATGTAAATTTAGGTGTTTTTTTTTTCGGATGAAACGATCAGTATTGAACAGAAAAGAGCAGTCGGTCGACCGATTGGGTATCGAACTCGACACCTAGTAGAGCAGATAGTGACTACAACTCAACCGTAACCCTGGTACATCACTTCAGTCCTGTAAAACAATTATTTTACGGGACATCCATGACACTTAATGTGAGGCTCCCCAGAATGCATGTTCACGTGCTGCATCGTGTTAACAAGTGCTCACCAATTATAGTTTGTCAGCTCCAATTATATTTGATAAACGCGCGTACATTTCTTGAAAATAAAAAAATAAAAAGCTTAAGAATGAAAGAAGATAGTTTACCTGAGAGGTATCTCTAAAGAAATGCCAGATGACATATGACAATCTTGACATTTTGTTTTTAGATTAGCGAAATATGTATGGTGGGTGGGAGGTATCGGCAAAGCCAGTTCCACCAAAGTTGATGTTGAAGACCATAATGTTGTTGGGTGACCTCCATCATTAAATATATTTTTAAAGGAATATAATGTTGTAGTGTTACCTCCATCATTAAATATATTTTTAAAGGAATATAATGTTGTAGCTTTACCTCCAACATTGACTAGTCATACTTGACATTCTGTTGTGCCTAGGGCTACTGTTTATTTGATTCCTTTTGGGTGTATATCTACAGTCGTTAGCTTAAAAAAGATCATCAACGAGACTGCAGTTGATCTTCTCTTCTATATTCTTCTTTTCTTTCTTGCGTTCACGCGAAGACGGCTCTCTTCTTTGCACGATGGGCGTTAAGTGGGCGTGTAGGGGCTTTCTGTTTTGGATTACAGTAAAAGCTGCTCTACTTGCGCCTTTCCGTCTAATATATTTTATTTCATCTCTGCGTTTGTGATTACCCCGCCGACTTCCGTTTTTGATTTCCCTACTCACTTGGTCAGACTGGTAGATTTGTTACCAGAGGCACATCTGAGAGGCTAGTGGGATCTTGATGAGCCTATGGTTGCTCACCCTGACACAGTCAGGTGTGATTAATTGTTCACTTTTATCTCAGTCAGTTGTGATTAGTTGATCACTTTTATCTCAGTCAGTTGTGATTAGTTGATCACTTTTATCTCAGTTAGTTGTGATTAGTTGATCACTTTTATCTCAGTCAGTTGTGATTAGTTGATCACTTTTATCTCAGTCAGTTGTGATTAGTTGATCACTTTTATCTCAGTCAGTTGTGATTAGTTGATCATTTATATCTCAGTAAGTTGTGATTAGTTGATCATTTTTATCTCAGTCAGTTGTGATTAGTTGATCATTTTTATCTCAGTCAGGTGTGATTAGTTGATCATTTATATCTCAGTCAAGTGTGATTAGTTGATCATTTTTATCTCAGTCAGGTGTGATTAGTTGATCATTTTTATCTCAGTCAGGTGTGATTAGTTGATCACTTTTATCGCAGTCAGTTGTGATTAGTTGATCACTTTTATATCAGGTTCTGCAAAGTGCCTTGGCCTCTCTCCTAGATGACTGCCGTCATTAGCTTTCGAGCAATATCTACATTGTTGTCTCCACCTAACTAGCAATATCTACATTGTTGTCTCCACCTAACTAGCAATATCTACATTGTTGTCTCCACCTAACTAGCAATATCTACATTGTTGTCTCCACCTAACTAGCAATATCTACATTGTTGTCTCCACCTAACGAGCAATATCTACATTGTTGTCTCCATCTAACGAGCAAAAACCAACATTGTTGTCTCCATCTAACGAACAACACCCACATTGTTGTCTCCATCTAACGAGCAATATATACATTGTTGTCTCCACCTAACGAGCAATATCTACATTGTTGTCTCCATCTAACGAGCAAAAACCAACATTGTTGTCTCCATCTAACGAACAACACCCACATTGTTGTCTCCATCTAACGAGCAATTTCTACATTGTTGTCTCCACCTAACGAGCAATATCTACATTGTTGTCTCCATCTAACGAGCAAAAACCAACATTGTTGTCTCCATCTAACGAACAACACCCACATTGTTGTCTCCATCTAACGAGCAATATATACATTGCTGTCTCCATCTAACCAGCAATATCTACATTGTTGTCTCCATCTAACGAGCAATATCTACATTGTTGCCTCCATCTAACGAGCAATATCTACATTGTTGTCACCATCTAACGAACAACACCCACATTGTTGTCTCCATCTAACGAGCAATATATACATTGCTGTCTCCATCTAACGAGCAATATCGACATTGTTGTCTCCACCTAACTAGCAATATCTACATTGTTGTCTCCACCTAACTAGCAATATCTACATTGTTGTCTCCACCTAACGAGCAATATCTACATTGTTGTCTCCATCTAACGAGCAAAAACCAACATTGTTGTCTCCATCTAACGAACAACACCCACATTGTTGTCTCCATCTAACGAGCAATATATACATTGTTGTCTCCACCTAACGAGCAATATCTACATTGTTGTCTCCATCTAACGAGCAAAAACCAACATTGTTGTCTCCATCTAACGAACAACACCCACATTGTTGTCTCCATCTAACGAGCAATTTCTACATTGTTGTCTCCACCTAACGAGCAATATCTACATTGTTGTCTCCATCTAACGAGCAAAAACCAACATTGTTGTCTCCATCTAACGAACAACACCCACATTGTTGTCTCCATCTAACGAGCAATATATACATTGCTGTCTCCATCTAACCAGCAATATCTACATTGTTGTCTCCATCTAACGAGCAATATCTACATTGTTGCCTCCATCTAACGAGCAATATCTACATTGTTGTCTCCATCTAACGAACAACACCCACATTGTTGTCTCCATCTAACGAGCAATATATACATTGCTGTCTCCATCTAACGAGCAATATCGACATTGTTGTCTCCATCTAACGAGCAATATCTACATTGTTGTCTCCATCTAACGAGCAATATCTACATTGTTGTCTCCATCTAACGAGCAATATCTACATTGTTGTCTCATCTAACGAGCAATATCTACATTGCTGTCTCCATCTAACGAGCAATATCTACATTGTTGTCTCCATCTAACGAGCAATATCGACATTGTTGTCTCCATCTAACGAGCAATATCTACATTGTTGTCTACATCTAATGAGCAATATCTACATTGTTGTCTCCAACTAACGAGCAATATCTACATTGTTGTCTCCATCTAACGAGCAATATCTACATTGTTGTCTTCATCTAACGAGCAATATCTACATTGTTGTCTCAATCTAACGAACAACACCCACATTGTTGTCTCCATCAAACGAGCAATATCTATATTGCTGTCTCCATCTAACCAGCAATATCTACATTGTTGTCTCCATCTAACGAGCAATATCTACATTGTTGTCTCCATCTAACGAGCAATATCTACATTTTATCTCCATCTAACGAGCAATATCTACATTGCTGTCTCCATGTAGCGAGCAATATCTACATTGTTGTCTCCATCTAACGAGCAATATCGACATTGTTGTCTCTATCTAACGAGCAATATCTACATTGATGTCTCCATCTAACGAGCAATATCTACATTGTTGTCTCCATCTAACGAGCAATATCTACATTGTTGTCTCCATCTAACGTGCAACACCCACATTGTTGTCTCCATCTAACCAGCAATATCAACATTGTTGTCTCCATCTAATGGGCAAAATCCACATTGTTGTCTCCATCTAACGAGCAATATCTGCATTGTTGTCTCCATCTAACGAGCAATATCTACATTGTTGTCTCCATCTAACGAGCAATATTTACATTGTTGTCTCCATCTAACGAGCAATATCTACATTGCTGTCTCCATCTAACGAGCAATATCTACATTGTTGTCTCCATTTAACGAGCAATATCTACATTGTTGTCTCCATCTAACGAGCAATATCTACATTGTTGTCTCCATCTAACGAGCAATATCTGCATTGTTGTCTCCATCTAACGAGCAATATCTACATTGTTGTCTCAATCTAACGAGCAATATCTGCATTTTTGTCTCCATCTAACGAGCAATATCTACATTGTTGTCTCCATCTAACGAGCAATATCTACAGGGTGTTTTTAAAGTTGCAGTGCAGTGAATTTCTACTCTCGGAAGAAAAACGTCACCTGAAATGCGGTTAACTAATGCGTCACACAAATTGTAAAATATTCAAATATACTTGACTGCTATCGGCGAGCTTATAATGGGTAATGTTGGTATTAACACAATAAAGTGCATAAAGCATATGTTGAAAATGTCCACCACAGGCCTCAAGACATGTCGTGATTCGTCTTTCCATATTTGCGAAAACCTTCAGAATAATGTCTGGTGATATTTGTTTAATCTTGTCTACTATTTCAGTCTTTAGGTCATTAATTGTCTGCGGATTATTTTCATAAACTTTCCCCTTCAATGCCCCCCACAGATAATAATCTGGGGGTGTTAGATCTGGTGAACGAGCAGGCCAGATTCCACGTGAAATAATGCGATTTGCAAATATACTTTCTAAATAATTGAGTGTTGTTGTGGCTGTGTGTGCTGTTGCCCCATCCTGCTGAAACCAGGATTCCATAATTTCCCGTTCTGTAAGGTGTGCTATGAACGGTTCCAGAATTAAAGTACGGTAACGTTCTGCATTTATTGTTTCATTAAAAAATATAGGTCCTATTATCCGCATACGACTTATAGCGCACCACACTCCGACTTTTTGATCGTAAAGCGGCACTTGATGAAATTCATGGGGGTTTTCACTGCTCCACAGCCGATTGTTCTGACTGTTCACATAACCGGATAAATGAAACCAGGCCTCATCAGTGACAAAAGTGACGTCAAGGATGGCAGCGCCATGTTCATAAATAAAATTCTGAAACCACATGCAGTAGTTTAAACGGGATTCATAATCTCTTTCTTGGAGTTGAGACACTTCAGTTAATTTGTATGGACGATAGTGTAGTTCACTTCTTAAAACCTTGTGAACAGAACTCTTAGATATTTGCACCTGTTGAGACAAGTGGTTTGAAGATGCATTTGGACTCATTGTAATTCTGTCTTGGAGTTCCATAATTTGGTCTTGTGAAATTGAAGGTCTTCCAGATCGGTGGGTGTTTCTTTAATGACTGTGCATTATTTGAAAATCTAGTTGTTCCAATTTATTTATGTAAATCACGCATCATGTACTGCTGTAGCTTGTTCCTTTTTCGGTAAAGTTAAACATATAACATCACTATTCACAAAAGGTATTCAAAATATCCACCACGTTTTAGTTGGCAAATATTGATACGTTTTTTCATATTGTCAAAAACCTTACGCAGTATGGGCTGTGTAACATTATTAATGTTGTTGGCGATTGAAACCTGCAGCTCATCGAGTGTGTGGGGATTGTTTTCGTACACTTTTCCTTTCAGTTCACCCCAGAGATAGTAGTCCATGGGAGTAAGATCAGGAGACCTTGCAGGCCAAATTCCGGGAGAGATTATACGATTAGCAAAAATTTCATATAAAAATTCCAGTGATTTTACAGCAGTGTGAGCAGTTGCGCCATCTTGTTGAAACCAAGCTTTTTCAATTTCTGGCTCATAATGTTGGGTTACGAATCGCTCCAGTATGTTAATCCTGTATCTTTCTGAATTTATTTTGTCATAGAAGAAAATTGGGCCGATTATCCGCTGACGACTCATTGCACACCACACTCCTACTTTCTGATCGTGGAGAGGCACTGGGTGCAATGCATGTGGATTTTCATCACTCCAAAGACGATCATGCTGCCTATCCACGTACCCAGACAAATGGAACCATGCTTCATCTGTGAAGAAAGTGAAATCAAGGATTTCCTCACCTTCTTGGGCTAGAAAATTCTCAAACCACATACAATAATTAATTCTGGATTGGTGATCTAA
The DNA here is from genome assembly GCA_032433765.1 of Megaustenia siamemsis. Taxonomy (NCBI): domain Eukaryota; kingdom Metazoa; phylum Mollusca; class Gastropoda; order Stylommatophora; family Ariophantidae; genus Megaustenia; species Megaustenia siamemsis. The sequence goes on along the minus strand of JAVIAB010000051.1, from coordinate 149,442,343 downwards.
TTCTTTTAATTGAGGAACGACGGAAAATTTGTACGGATGTAACTTTATTTTTTTTTTCAGAACTCTATGAACAGTACTGCTTGATTTGTGTACTTGTTGAGCCAGCTTTCTTATTGATTTGCCAGGACTCATTAGAATGCTGTCCTGGATGTTGAGAGATGTTACTTCAAGAACAGATGGTCTACCAGGACGGCTAACATCATGTACACTACCGGTGTTTTGAAATTTAATTATTAAATTACTCACAGTATTTCGATGAGGCACTCGTGTATCAGGAAATCTATTCACAAATTGTTCAACAACCCCATTCGAATACTTGCCGCCGTTACGGAACACATGCTCCACTATAAATACTCTTTCTTCAGTCGTTAACACCATTGTAAGCCAGATCTATCATGTAGCAGTGATGTTTAAATGAACACGTAAATGGTGCTTGAACTATTACGTCATACATAGATAAAATTTAGGTGCGTAATTATTTCAACAACAAAAAATGCACAGTCATTAAAGAGACACCCTATACATTGCTGTCTCCATCTAACGAGCAATATCTACATTGTTGTCTCCATCCAACGAGCAATATCCACATTGTTGTCTCCATCTAACGACCATCTTCTATATTGCCGTCCCGTATAACGAGCAGAGCATGTTCTTGTCATGTGCCAGTATCTTTAGTCAAGGAATCATTTTTATTCTTCCCCATTTTCTCCATAAGCATGATTGTCATTTGTGATTTCTCTCTGCGGCAACCACCCCTGGTCTCAGCAGCGAGGCCCGGTTTGAAACAACAATTATTCATACACGGAAAAAAATATGAGTACCTCAGAAGGCAGCGTTATCAGCCTGTGCGGCGAGGGACCACTGTGCACACGGCAGCCAGGGAAAAAAACGGACTAGCACGCAAAATTCAGTTTCCAGTCTCTAGGGATTTCGCCAGAGGTGAATGCTGACGAACGCAAAAATAAATAAATAAATAAATATATTAACATTTCTCAATTATACACATCTATTTTGTCCCCCGAGTAATTTCTATGTTCGTATCCTTCATTATCCATCCCGCCTCCGCTCCACCACCTTTCAAAACATCCCTTCTTTCTAATAAAATTATTACATCTGTTATCGAGAGCACGTATCAACCGTACTAGAGACGACTTTGATTTTCCAATTGAGTTTCTCCTTCGCTGTACATTCCACAACTGATACTCTATCACTAACGCCAGCAAACTTCATTTCATATGTTGTTCCATTCCTCTCACTTCTGTCGTTATTTTTTTTTTATTATCTCGTTTCCAGCACAATGTTTGAGAGTGTTTTTGTTAGTTTTCAACGTTTCTGAAAGTGTTTTTTCTTAGTTTTCAACGTTTCTGAGAGTGTTTTTGTTATTTTTCAACGTTTCTGAGAGTGTTTTTGTTAGTTTTCAACGTTTCTGAAAGTGTTTTTGTTAGTTTTCAACGTTTCTGAGAGTTTTTTTGTTAGTTTTAAACGTTTCAGAGAGTTTTTATTTGTTTATTTTCAACGTTTCTGATAGTATTTTTTGTTAGTTTTCAAAGTGCTGAGAGTGTTTTTGTTAGTTTCAAACGCTCTGAGAGTGTTTTAAATTCATTTCCAGCACAATGGAGGCGAAGGCGCGCCACACAGCAGCAGAACTGGAAGTTGTCAGTGACCTGCAGCTTTTGGCTTACGCCAGGATCGGTTAACCAGAACCATCCAGACCTTGCTCCACCTCTCCGTGGTGCCTCTATTAACAGACTAACCTAATCTGACCTTTCGAGTTGGGATCGAAGAGGGAAGACAACCCGGCACTCAAAAATGTCGTGCTGAAGTCGGATGTGTTGGGCCGAAAGGCGCAAATATCATAGTTATACTGCAAACCACAACACAACGCAGACACGCCCACTTAACGTCCTCTTAAGGGCGGATGACGAAGAGGTGTACTCCTTTAATCATCGAGCGAACGCAAGCAAGCAATTTCCAGAACATTGTATGTAAGTGCTGTTATTCGTTTCCAACAATGTTTGGACAATGATACAAAAATAAGGATATCAAAAAGCAAGAGGAACATTTGTTGCTCTGGGAAACATATTGAAGTCCAAAGAAATTAGGTTAAATACAAAAATAAAAGTGTTCAGCTCCAATGTTAAGTCAATCCCATTATATGGCCGTGAAACATGGAGAACAACAAAAATGACAATCATGAAAATACAGACCTTCATTAGCGGATGTTTGCACAGATTAAAATTATGGAAATGGCAGGACAAAATCACAAACATAGAATGATGGAAATGTACCAGTCAAATATCAGTGGATAAAGAGATACAAGAAAGATGTGCTGGATAGGACACACATTGCGGAAGCCAGCCGAGAGTATTACACAACAGGCCCTTTTTTTGGAATCCCCAAGGAAAAAGACAAAGAGGAGAACAAAAATATTCGTGGAGAAGACAGATGGAAGCAGAGATGAAGATGATGGGGAAGATATGAGATGTTCTTAACAGAATGGCAAGAAACAGAACGACTTGGAAAGTGTTTGTTGAAGACCTATGCTCCACTGGGAGCTGAAAGTGTTTGTTGAAGACTTATGCTCCTCAAGGAGCTGAAAGGCAGAAGAAGCAGAACACACTGTATGAGAATGTTTTAAATTCATTTTCAACAGAGTTTAAGAGTGCTTTTTTATTTAGAATGCACCTGGGCCTAAAACGTCAAACTGTATCTGGCATTAAAGTCCTCAGCAACTCATAGTTGACTCTTTTTGTCAGGGTCAGTGAACTAAAACATACAAAGATCCTATTCCTGCTGTCAACAGTGGGCTTGGAAACGGTTGGTATGAAGCAATCATAAAAGTCTGTAGTTGTATAAAATATTAGTGTCGGATGCTTACAATATTAGATTGATTCGACCGCAGAACGAACAAGATGTATTTGAGAAGCCTGTCAGTGTCTCCTTCCTCCTGCGACTTTTGTCTTCTGAATTTGACATCCATGCTTTCTTGAATGTTGCTGTGCCGTATTTTATTTTTGTTTTCAATGTGCTATGATCTGCAGTCAGATCCTCCCAGTTTGTTACAAATAACACCAGGGCTAACACTAAGAAGAGCAAAATGTTATATTTTCTCAACATTCATGTATGAGGCAGAAACATTGACATTAATCAAGAACACATAACAAAAAATTGAAGCCTTTGAAATGTGGATTGATTGAAGAAAAGGAAGAATTGGATGGAAAGAAAAGAAAACAAACGATGAAGTTTGAAAACAATTAAAAATAAAAAGGCAACTACTAAATACAATTCATATAAGACAAATGCGATTTGTGGGCTATGTTAAAAGACACAGCAGCCTACTTATGGTAATAATGGAAGGGAACATACAAAAAAAAGAGGCATAGACTATCATGGACTAGTATCATCAAAAGATGGACAAGTCAGCCTATGATAACCTGCACCATCAAAGCAAGAGACAGAACGGAATGGCGCTTCAAGGTAAGCAAGCCAATCTTCGATTCTTAGACGGCACTCAATGATGATGAAGTGGGGGGAAAAATGGATAAAATAAATATACGCAATGTAGTAATGTACACGTGTATGTACAGATATACTTTAATTACTTACAAATAGGGAGCCGCGATAGCTGAGTGGTTAGTGAACTGGACTACAAAGGATAAGAGGTAGGGTTCGATCCCAAACGACGGCTTACGGGTTCACCCAGCCTTTAATGGGTACCGGATATTTTTCTGGGAAAGTAAAGCGGCACGGGCGTAATACCGACCACATTACCCCAAAAATCATGTGCTGAAGGTCTGTAAAATTTATAGTCACTAACACCATATTCCCAATATGCCACTTGGCGTGACGGGGCTACTTTGCCTTTACGTACTTACAAATAAGTGCTATCGGATCTCTTCAAATGACTTAGCGAGTGAATGCATAAACTATTTGTGGACAACTTCTTTGTCATATTACATGAACCAAATGCACCTGCCTGGTCTGAAACCAAAACACCTTTCAGTGCTATTCAAAATAGATAGAAAAGGGACCAAACCACACAAGAATGGGAGTTGTCTGCTGTTAGTTTGATCGATGATTCATCTCTCAAACAATGATCCCGCTCCTTCAGCCCAACCTCCTCAGCAACTATGACAACCAACCTCATCTAGTCAAGGTCAAACTAATCTTACCGTACTCCATCTACTATTGTATGTTCTCATTGTTTTTTTTTTTTGTTTTTTTTCTGAAAGAAAATATTAACTTTAAAAATTAAGTAAGAGTTGTTTTCACGTCTGAAGACGTTTGGGGAATGTGGGTGGTGATAGGGTTGGGTTACCTCATGGAAGAAGAAACATCAAAACAGAACATTTAATCTGGAAAAGGAAAACATTTTATATGGAAAAGTAGGACAGCAAGATATTTATTATGGAAGAGTAGGACAGCAGGACATTTTATATGGAAGAGTAGGACAGCAGGACATTTTCTATAGAAGAGTAGGACAGCAGGACATTTTATATGGAAAAAGAGGACAGGAGAACATTTTATATGGAAAAGTAGGACAACAGGACATTTTATATGGAAGAGTAGGACAGTATGACATTTTATATGGAAAAAGAGGACAGGAGAACATTTTATTTGAAAAAAGGGCAGAAAGACATTTTATCCGGAAAAGGAGGACATTTTTTTTTTAATGGAAAAGCATGAGACCAGGACATTTTATAAGGAAAAACATGATTTTTCCACAAAATGTCGGGACATGTCCAAGTGACGCTTATTTTAAATACGTTATTTTATAGGCGAAATCCTGACGTCTGGTAACCCTATGTTTGTAAAGTAAGTCAAGAACCACGTCACGCCAAGTGGCGTATAGGAAATATGGTGTTAGTGACCATAGTTTTTATAGACCGCCGGCACATGATTTTTTGGGGTAATGTTGTCAGTATTACGCCCGTGTCGCTTTACTTTACCAGAAAAAATCCGGTACCCAATTAAGGTTGGGTGAACCCAGAAGCCGTCGATCAGGATCAAAACCCGACCTCTTGTCCTTTGTAGTCCAGTTCACTAACCACTGAGCTATCGCGGCTCCCAAACACTATGTTAGTGCCTACTATATTTCTCAATGACATGACCACTATACTTCCCAATGACATGCCCACTATACTTCTCAATGACATGACCACTATATTTCTCAATGACATGACCACTATATTTCTCAATGACATGACCACTATACTTTTCAATGATATGCCCACTATACTTCCCAATGACATGCCCACTATACTTCTCAATGACATGACCACTATATTTCTCAATGACATGACCACTATATTTCTTAATGACATGACCACTATATTTTTCAATGACATGTCCATAATATTTCTCAATGACGTGCCCACTATACTTCTCAATGACATGACCACTATATTTCTCAATGACATGACCAATATATTTCTTAATGACATGCCCACTATATTTCTCAATGACATGTCCATAATATTTCTCAATGACATGACCACTATACTTCTCAATGACATGTCCACTATACTTCTCAATAACATGACCACTATATTTCTCATTGACATATCCACTATACTTCTCAATGACATGTCCATTATACTTCTCAATAACATGACCATTATATTTCTCAATGACATGTCCACTATACTTCTCAATAACATGACCACTATAATTCTCAATGACATGTACACTATTTCTCAATGACATGACTACTATACTTCTCAATGACATGACTACTATACTTCTCAATGACATGACCACTATACTTCTCAATGACATATACACTATTTCTCAATGACATGACTAGTATACTTCTCAATGACATGACTACTATACATCTCAATGACATGACTACTATACTTCTCGATGACATAACTACTGTTCTTCTCAATGGCATGGCCACTATACTTCTCAATGACATGACCACTATACTTCTCAATGACACGACCACTATATTTCTCAATGACACGACCACTATACTTCTCAATGACATGACTACGATACTTCTCAATGGCATGACCACTATACTTCTCAAAGACATGACCACTATACTTCTCAATGACATGAGCACTATACTTCTCAATGACATGACCACTATATTTCTCAATGATATGACCACTATATTTCTCAATGACATGACCACTATACTTCTCAATGATATGACCATTATGCTTCTCAATGACATGACCACTATATTTCTCAATGACATGTCCATTATACTTATCAAAGGCATGACCACTATATTTCTCAATGACATGACCACTATACTTATCAAAGGCATGACCACTATATTTCTCAATGACATGACCACTATACTTCTCAATGATATGACCATTATGCTTCTCAATGACATGACCACTATATTTCTCAATGACATGACAACTATACTTCTCAATGACATGACTACTATATTTCTTAATGACATGTCCACTATATTTCTCAATGACATGACAACTATACTTCTCAATGACATGACTACTATACTTCTCAATGACATGACCACTATATTTCTCAATGACATGACAACTATACTTCTCAATGACATGTCCACTATATTTCTTAATGACAAGACCACTATATTTCTCAATGACGTATTGTACACTTTCATGGTTTTGTATCTCATGTAACCATTTTCAGTCGCTGGATGAACCACGAAGTTGTTTTTTTTCCTGAAAAAATATTGCCACATCTGGAATTAAACCCAGGTCCACTAACTACGCAGCCATCTCCATTTCCTTATATTGCAACAGTAGATCTCTACATGCCAATAGATAAACGTATATTATATTCCGGGCTACCAAAAAAAAAATTATTTTTGGGGAAAACTTTCGGAAACTTAGAACGGATTAACTACGTATGTGTGCATTACGATGGACAAACATTGTTTCAGATTTCGAACGCACCGATTATCGAACAGCCACCAGGAACCAATAAAATATGACCTTAGAGTCGACATTGCTCGTTCAACTTTGTGTACAAGAATAATGTGGAGGTAAACAGGGTCCTATATAATGGTTCAATAAGGGAAGTAGACTTAAGCTTTTGCGTACTAGGCTATAGCATTCTGTGGTGGGGAAGATAACCAATACACTCTCTAGTTGCTAAAACCAGTGGACAGAGGGATATAACGAAGGCGATGGCGATGGATAGGAAACACACTGGGAAAGCCAGCTGAGACTATTACATGCCAGGTGGTTTTTTGGAATCCCGAGGAAAAGGGACACAAAGGGAGACCACAATATTCTTGGAGAAGACAGATGGAAACAGATATGAAGATAATGGGGAAGACTTGGAATGATCTTAAAGGAATAGCAAGAAAAAGAACGACGGCGTATAAAGTGTTTGTTGAAGCCCTATGCTTCACTGGGAGCTGAAAGTGTTTGTTGAAGACCTATGCTTCACTGGGAGCTGAAAGTGTTTGTTGAAGACCTATGCTTCACTGGGAGCTGAAAGTGTTTGTTGAAGACATATGCTTCACTGGGAGCTGAAAGTGTTTGTTGAAGACATATGCTTCACTGGGAGCTGAAAGTGTTTATTGAAGACATATACTCCACAAGGAGTTGAACGTGTTTGTTGAAGACGTATGCTCTACAAGGAGCTGACGGTATATGTTGAAGACCTATGCTCCACAGGGAGCTGAAGGTATATGTTGAAGGCCTATCCTCAACAAGGAGCTGACGGTATTTGTTGAAGACCTATGCTCCACAAGAAGCTGAAAGTATTTGTTAAAGACCTATGCTCCACAGGGAGCTGAAGGTATTTGTTGATGCTCCACAGGGAGCTGAAGGTATATGTTGAAGACCTAAGCTCCACAGGGAGCTGAAGGTATATGTTGAAGACCTAAGCTCCACAGGGAGCTGAAGAAGATGAAGAAGCCCGCTAACAACTGCACACAACTGACATATGTTATTAAACCACACTATACAGTTGATACATTCCTAAACCAAATGCTTTTAAGAGCTCCGATAATACTTATTTGTGTTTTCGTAAATATATAATCTATACAGACATGCATATGTATATATACCCTCCTTTTGTATATTTATTGTTTTCTCAGTTTGAGTACTTCTTTGTGCCTCTCTATCTATACCTCTTTGTGCGGGTAGAAGTATGTGATCTTGCCGGTAATTGTGTATTTTCCCCCTAGTGGCTGTCTCAGAGATGTAGTTCATTGCAAGTAATTGTTGAAGACGTCTCACCTGGTCACAGGACGCTCCCATTCGCCATCATTATCCCTTTCTCCGGGTGATGGATGGAACTGTCATTCTGTGAACTGAACACACCTCGCTCCTGCCGTCTTTGAAGTGTCGGAGTTTTGTGTATTTCGCAGGGGATTCTCAAACAGTGAAGGTTTGTCGGTGCAGGAATGAAGGTGTACAATGACACAATGAGCCCAAAAGCGGGTCCTTTAAAATACGTTACAGCTGAAACACTTTCATCAGCATCTTGTGCCATACCGGTGTTGGCGTAGGCGATCATGTTCTTCCACAATCTTCTATCAACAGTGTATCGTATCAGTTAATTACCACGTAAAGCTGTTACCAGACCACTTTTTTCTTATTTTTTAAAAATTATCATTACCATCAGCTTTACAGCAGCTTCGCATCTCTATGCTCTTGGTGCATCTTGATGCCTTTACTCCTTATTGTATCAGTTATAGTGTTGATTTTTCTCCATGCCATGACACCAAGCTATCTAGTATCTTCTCGCTTTGTCGTCCGCGATATCTGTTTCCGCGTATTTTGTCAGTTGTAACTAAATATTCCAACTTTCCTCTTCTCATGATGTGCTCGAAAAATGTTGATTGTTTCTTTCTGATATATTTTAGGAGCTTCCTTTTTATGTTGGCTTCTTTGAGAATGTCCTCGTTGATCTTTTTAGCTGTCCAGGGAACTTTCAACATTTTTATTTTTTAGAAAACCTATCTCTGTGGCCTCTAATCGTCTTTTCATTTGTTTGTCTTCCATGATTCTCTCCCATAGGTCAGAATTGGTCCTCTACAGCACCGATGAAACTTTCACTAAATTCAAATCATGCTGTCACTCACTAGTTTTATTTCTTGTACTAGTTTTCTTTCAAATTTCTCACGTTCTTTTACCCTTGCACATTCTCTTCTACCCTAAAACATGTTCCCATCACTTGAATTATCCAGCCAATCTCTTACACTTCGAATTCTATCAATCTCTCATTCTCTGTTATACTGCATCTCTCTCATTCATTCTCTCAATCACTTGTTTTCATCATCATCATCATTAAGCGCCGTCTCCGCATCGAAGGTTAGCTACCATGGAGCACCATTCCGCTCTGTCTCTTGCTTTGATGGTGCAGACTGTCATAGGTTGACTTGTTCATCTTTTGATGTTACTCGTCCAAGTTAATCTTGGTCTATCTCTGTCTCTTTTAATTTATATTTTCCCCATCCAATATTACTTTTATTTTGAATCACTAGTTTTATTATTTTGTTTTTGTTTTACTCGTCTTATTTTGTCTTCATCATCATCAAGTGCCATGCTGGCGTAGGTGATCATGTCTCTACACAACTTTCGATCTCGACAGTTATTTATCATTTATGTTGTCCTTCCGCCAAGCCATTCTCTTACTTTTTGTATCTTACTTTACTTAATTAAACTCTCTATTACCTTCGTCGTTGAGAAAAAAAAATGCATATTTTTGTCAATGCTAAGTGATCTCACCTCTCGGTGAATTCATTGATCTATTGCTTTCTAGGTCTTAGGTCTGCCTTTCCTCCCTTTCCTACTGATTCTGAGTGTTAATGCCTTCACGCTGATGTATGGTAACAATTATGTTACATGCTCAAACTTTCTGTTTTCTCAACGCATAACTCATGTAACGCCACCTCGTGAATCTTCATTTCTGATGTTGTCTATTCTTATCATTTCCTGTATCTCAATCCAGCACTGATATAACACCACCCCTATATTTCTAGTCTTGTCTCACAATCTATCACTGATATAACACCACCCCTATATTTCTAATCTTGTCTCACAATCCATTACTGATATAACACCACCCCTATATTTCTAATCTTGTCTCTAAATCCATCAATGATATAACACCACCCCTATATTTCTAATCTTGTCTCACATTCCATCACTGATATAACACCACCCCTATATTTCTAATCTTGCCTCACAATCCAACACTGATATAACACCACCCTATATTTCTAATCTTGTCTCACAATCCATCACTGATATAACACTACCCCTATATTTCTAATCTTGTCTCACAATCCATCACTGATATAACACTACCCCTATATTTCTAATCTTGTCTCACAATCCAACACTGATATAACACCACCCCTATATTTCTAATCTTGTCTCACAATCCATCACTGATATAACACCACCCCTATATTTCTAATCTTGTCTCACAAACCATCACTGCTATAACACCCCCTCTACATTTCTAATCTTGTGTCTCAATCCGTCACTGATATAACACCACCCCTATATTTCTAATCTTGTCTCACAATCTATCACTGATATAACACTACCCCTATATTTCTAATCTTGTCTCACAATCCAGCACTGATATAACACTACCCCTATATTTCTAATCTTGTCTCACAATCCAGCACTGATATAACACCACCCCTATATTTCTAATCTTGTCTCACAATCCATCACTGATATAACACTACCCCTATATTTCTAATCTTGTCTCACAATCCAGCACTGATATAACACTACCCCTATATTTCTAATCTTGTCTCACAATCCATCACTGATATAACACTACCCCTATATTTCTAATCTTGTCTCACAATCCAGCACTGATATAACACCACCTCTACATTTCTAATCTTGTGTCTCAATCCGTCACTGATATAACACTACCCCTATATTTCTTATGTCTCACAATCCATCACTGATATAACACCACCTCTATATTTCTAATCTTGTCTCTCAATCCATCACTGATATAACACCATCCCTATATTTCTAATCTTGTCTCACAATCTATCACTGATATAACACTACCCCTATATTTCTAATCTTGTCTCACAATCCAGCACTGATATAGCACCACCCCTATATTTCTAATCTTGTCTCACAATCTATCACTGATATAATACCACCCCTATATTTCTAATCTTGTCTCACAATCCATCACTGATATAACACCACCCCTATATTTCTAATATTGTCTCTCAATCCATCACTGACATAACACCACCTCTATATTTCTAATATTGTCTCTCAATCCATCACTGATATAACACCACCTCTATATTTCTAATCTTGTTTCACAATCCATCACTGATATAACACCACCTCTACATTTCTAACTTGTCTCTCAATCCATCACTGACATAACACCACCTCTATATTTCTAATATTGTCTCACAATCCATCACTGATATAACACTACCCCTATATTTATAATCTTGTCTCACAATCCTGCACTGATATAACACAACCCCTATATTTCTAATATTGTCTCTCAATCCATCACTGATATAACACCACCTCTATATTTCTAATCTTGTCTCTCAATCCATCACTGATATAACACAACCCCTATATTTCTATTATTGTCTCTCAATCCATCACTGATATAACACCACCCCTATATTTCTAATCTTATCTCTCAATCCATCACTGATATAACACCACCTCTATATTTCTAATATTGTCTCTCAATCCATCACTGATATAACACCACCTCTATATTTCTAATCTTGTCTCTCAATCCATCACTGATATAATACCACCCCTATATTTCTAATCTTCTCTCTCAATCCATCACTGATATAACACCACCCCTATATTTCTAATATTGTCTCTCAATCCATCACAGATATAACACCACCTCTATATTTCTAATCTTGTCTCTCAATCCATCACTGATATAACACCAGCTCTACATTTCTAATCTTGTCACTTTTTGTTCATTTAATTTTATTCTCAGGATTTTAATTTCCATTGTATTAATGTAGCTCACATGTTCAGACTTTGTTTTAAGTGTTTCTAACAAACCTGGGAGACTTATGTTTCTAACAAACCTGGGAGACTTATGTTTCTAACAAACCTGAGAGATTTATGTTTCTAACAAACCTGGGAGACTTATGTTTCTAACAAACCTGGGAGATTTATGTTTCTAACAAACCTGGGAGACTTATGTTTCTAACAAACCTGGGAGATTTATGTTTCTAACAAACCTGGGAGATTTATGTTTCTAACAAACCTGGCAGACTTATGTTTCTAACAAACCTGGGAGATTTATGTTTCTAACAAACCTGAGAGATTTATGTTTCTAACAAACCTGGGAGACTTATGTTTCTAACAAACCTGGGAGATTTATGTTTCTAACAAACCTGGTAGACTTATGTTTCTAACAAACCTGGGAGATTTATGTTTCTAACAAACCTGGGAGACTTATGTTTCTAACAAACCTGGGAGATTTATGTTTCTAACAAACCTGGGAGACTTATGTTTCTAACAAACCTGGGAGATTTATGTTTCTAACAAACCTGGTAGACTTATGTTTCTAACAAACCTGGGAGATTTATGTTTCTAACAAACCTGGTAGACTTAAGTTTCTAACAAACCTGGGAGATTTATGTTTCTAACAAACCTGGTAGACTTATGTTTCTAACAAACCTGGGAGATTTATGTTTCTAACAAACCTGGTAGACTTATGTTTCTAACAAACCTGGCAGATTTATGCTTCTAACAAACCTGGGAGACTTATGTTTCTAACAAACCTGGGAGATTTATGTTTCTAACAAACCTGGGAGACTTATGTTTCTAACAAACCTGGGAGATTTATGTTTCTAACAAACCTGAGAGATTTATGTTTCTAACAAACCTGGGAGATTTATGTTTCTAACAAACCTGGGAGACTTATGTTTCTAACAAACCTGGGAGATTTATGTTTCTAACAAACCTGGGAGATTTATGTTTCTAACAAACCTGAGAGATTTATGTTTCTAACAAACCTGGGAGATTTATGTTTCTAACAAACCTGAGAGATTTATGTTTCTAACAAACCTGGGAGACTTATGTTTCTAACAAACCTGGGAGATTTATGTTTCTAACAAACCTGGGAGATTTATGTTTCTAACAAACCTGGGAGATTTATGTTTCTAACAAACCTGGTAGACTTATGTTTCTAACAAACCTGGGAGACTTATGTTTCTAACAAACCTGGGAGACTTATGTTTCTAATAAACCTGGAAGACTTATGTTTCTAACAAACCTGGAAGACTTATGTTTCTAATAAACCTGGGAGACTTATGTTTCTAACAAACCTGGGAGACTTATGTTTCTAACAAACCTGGGAGACTTATGTTTCTAACAAACCTGGAAGACTTATGTTTCTAACAAACCTGGGAGACTTATGTTTCTAACCAACCTGGGAGACTTATGTTTCTAACAAACTTGGGAGACTTATGTTTCTAACAAACTTGGGAGACTTATGTTTCTAACAAACCTGGGAGACTTATGTTTCTAACAAACCTGGGAGATTTATGTTTCTAACAAACCTGGGAGACTTATGTTTCTAACAAACCTGGGAGATTTATGTTTCTAACAAACCTGGGAGACTTATGTTTCTAACAAACCTGGGAGACTTATGTTTCTAACAAACCTGGGAGACTTATGTTTCTAACAAACCTGGGAGACTTATGTTTCTAACAAACCTGGGAGACTTATGTTTCTAACAAACCTGGTAGACTTATGTTTCTAACAAACCTGGTAGACTTATGTTTCTAACAAACCTGGGAGACTTATGTTTCTAACAAACCTGGTAGACTTATGTTTCTAACAAACCTGGTAGACTTATGTTTCTAACAAACCTGGTAGACTTATGTTTCTAACAAACCTGGTAGACTTATGTTTCTAACAAACCTGGTAGACTTATGTTTCTAACAAACCTGGGAGACTTATGTTTCTAACAAACCTGGGAGACTTATCTCACAAGCCAATAACATGTTATTGTTGTCCTCCTTGTGGTGTCAATACTTTAGTGGCTTTACCACTTCCATCTCTGATGCCAACGTTCCATTACTGTCTTTTGTTATAAATCAACAACATAAATATTTATTCATCCCCAAATGTGTTAGTTACTTCTCCCTTTATTTGTCCCCTGTACTGACCCGCAGCATTGCCATTTTTCAATAAAGAGAGGTATTAATGGCTGTTTTCTACATCATTGTCATCGCCATCAGGTGCAATACCGGTTGGCCTAGGCGATTATCTCTCTCCCCATTACCCAGTCCTTCCTTCGTGTCATCATTTCAGTCGGTGATCTTTTGTTATGCCATTTTGGATAAGATGCTCAATATTTTTTTCTCTTAGTTTTCCTCTGCTCTTCTTTCCATTCATTTTGCATGTTAGTTTAAGTATTCTCAATTCTTCTTTTTGCATAACATGTCCAATAAATGTAGATTATTTTTCTCGTATGATTTTGATGATATTTCTGGTTTCTCCAGCTCGTTTAAACATTCTTCATTTGTAATTTTTGCTATCCATGGAATTCGTAGCATTCTTCTGATAAATCACATCTCAGCTGTCTCTAATGTTCTTTGTATCGTCTTGCTTATCGTCCATGACTCACTTCCATGTATGTATAACAGGTTCGATGTAGCACTTTAGGACACGTTTTCGAACATTAATTGACAATTATTTGTTATATAGGATACGTTTCATTTAATGAAATTCTGTCTTTGCTTTTCCTATTTTGCTTCTAATTTCTACAGTGCATCTGCCAGCTGATGTTATTATTGAACTTATTTTAATTTATTTACAATTATGATATTATTTGAATTTATGCACTGGTGTCAGGATTATTTCATTTAGTTTTACTCTACATTATTGTGTGTTCCTTTTCATTGATTTTTTCATCGAAATTGGTGATCCACGATATAAACAAGGCTCTGATAAGTAGCACACCTCTTTGGGTGCTAGCCCACGATACAAACAAGGCTCTGATAAGTAGCACACCTCTTTGGGTGCTAGCCCACGATACAAACAAGGCTCTGATAAGTAGCACACTTCTTTGGGTGCTAGCCCACGATACAAACAAGGCTCTGATAAGTAGCACACCTCTTTGGGTGCTAGCCCACGATACAAACAAGACTTTGATAAGTAGCATACTTATTTAGCTCGGGAGCCGCGATAGCTCAGTGGTTAGTGAACTGGACTACAAAGGACAAGAGGTAGGGTTTAATCCCAATCGACGGCTTCCGATTCACCTAGCCTTTAATGGGTACCGGATTTTTTCTGGGAAAGTAAAGCGGTACGGGCGTAATACCGACCATATTACCCCAAAAATCATGTGCCGAAGGTCTGTAAAAAGTTATGGTCACTAACACCATATTCCCTTATACGCCACTTGGCGGGACGGGGGTACTTTACTATACTTATTTAGGTAGTGGCCCACGATACAAACAAGACTTTGATAAGTAGCACACCAAATGTGGTTCCTCCATGAAACAAATAAAGCTCAGATTTATGCAGGCACAGGTTAACGGAAGGCAGTGGAGAAAACGAAAATATTGACATAACGATGTTGGTCCGCTGTTGTAGTTAGAACCCTATAGATAGACCCAAGACTCCAAATGCTGCAGAGCTTGACAAAACCTGGAACAGATGTCAGCACTAGTGTCGAATACAGAAATAACCCTAGAGTCATTATAACGCTCAACAACACTTTCTTCATCTTAACTACTACCCAAGCTACTAGCAAAACGCCAGTCAGTAAAAAGTAAACTACCCCCGTCACGCCAAGTGACGTATAGGGAATATGGTGTTAGTGACAATAAAATTTTACAGACCTTCGGCACATGATTTTTGGGGTAGTGTGGTCGGTATTACGCCCGTGCCGCTTTATTTTCCCAGAAAAAAATCCGGTACCCATTAAAGGCTGGGTGAACTGGAAGCCGTCGGTTGGGATCGAACCCTACCTCTTGTCCTGTGTAGTCCAGTTCACTAACCACCGAGATATCGTGGCTCCCATCAAAACGCCAAGCTCGAGATTAATTTATAAATTAAGCACCACTGAAATATAATGTATGCTTCCACAATCGGAAACAGTATGAGAGATAAGATCAGAAGTGAAGAATCCGGGAGAATGCTAAGAAAAACATCCACTATCAAAATAAAACAAATAACATGGTATGTCTCTCGATAAGACAGAAAGAACTAAGTTTAACACTATGCTAAACTATGTCACTGAGATGAAATGTGTTCGACGAATGACAGGAAGCAGCCTGACAGACAAGATCAGCTTGGAGTAGCCCCTGCCATAGAATACGTAAAGAAACAACAGATAAATTGCTTTGGCCACGTGACAAGGCAGAAAGATAAGAACAGAATACGAGTCCTCAATAAACGTTGCGAGGATATTAGACCCAAGGGTCGACCACGAAAAAGGTGGATCGATGGATGCACTAGGAAACATAACAGCAGTAGAAGCGAACAAAAGAGGAAAAGACCACAAATTATATCTTCACTCGACGCTGAAAGGCAAATGAGGAAGGAAAGAAGAAGAAGGAGGGGGAGGAGGAGACTAAAAACTAGAGTAAGGGGGCGACCACGAAAAGATGAAATTATAGAGACATTCGTAAAGCATGAAAGCAATACCCTCTATCGACCTATTCTATTGACCTTTCGAGCCGTAGCCGGCCCAAAGGGCGTAGACCAAGATACTCCCTCTCTTATCTGAATTTTTGTTCCAGCTGTTTTTCAATTCTTTTAAAGATCATCATCGAGTGCCTTCTCCGCAACAAAGGTTGGCTACCATGGAGCGCCATTCTGCTCTGTCTCTTGCTTTGATGGTGCAGGTTGGCATAGGCTGATTTGTCCATCTTTTGATGTTACTCGTCCACGTTATTCTTGGTCTGCCTCTGCCTCTTTTACCTTGCATTTTCTCCTCCAGGATTACTTTTAGTAGGCTGTTGTGTCTTTTAACATGGCCCAAACATCGCATTTGTCTTGTTTGAATTGTGCTTAGTAGTTCTCTTTTCATTTTTAGTTGTTTTAAGACTTCATTGTTTGTTTTCTTTTCCTTCCATCCAATTTTACCTATTCTTCTA
This sequence comes from Megaustenia siamemsis, assembly GCA_032433765.1. NCBI lineage: Eukaryota > Metazoa > Mollusca > Gastropoda > Stylommatophora > Ariophantidae > Megaustenia > Megaustenia siamemsis. Next base: position 149,425,278 of record JAVIAB010000051.1, on the reverse strand, counting down.
TTTATCCACATTTCAAAGGCTTCAATTCTCTGTTCTGTTTTCTTGTCTAATGTCCATGTTTCTGCACCATATAGGAATATTGAGAAGATGTAACATTTTGCTATTCTTAGTTTTAGCCCTGGTGTTATTTGTTTTGATGTTAGTATGTTCTTCATGACATTAAAATTACTTTTTGCCATTCTTATTCTTTTGTTTATTTCAGTTGTACATTTTCCATCACTGGTTATAGTATGTCCAAGGTAGTTGTAGTTCTGAACTGACTCCGGGTCTATTCCTTCAATTTTGATATCCACTTGTGGGTTTTGAGTATCTTCGTTGTTTATGATCATATTTTTAGTCTTTTTGATATTCATATCTAGTCCATATTTTTTGCTTGTCATGTTTATTTCATTAAGTAATTGTTGTAGATCTTTAGGATTTTCTTCTAGCAGTACAGTATTGTCAGCATATCTTAGGTTATTGATTATCTTTCCATTAAGTTGTAGGCCTGGCATCACTATAATTTTTTTTTAATGCATCCCTGTCTTACTCCTCTTTTTATATCAATGGGCGTAGAGTTCTCTTTGTAATATTTTATTATTGTTGTTTGCTCCCAGTATAGATTACATATTAGTCGTATGTCCATGTCATCTAGATGTATCTCTTTAGGCATTCTATAAGTTGTTTGTGGTGTACTCTATCAAAAGCTTTGGTGTAGTCTATGAAGCAGGCATATATTGGTTTGTTTACTTCTGTGTACTTTTCGATTAATGTTCTCATGCAGAATATGGCTTCTTTTGTCCCGCTATTTTTCCTAAATCCAAATTGCTGCTCATCTAATTCAGCATTGATTTTATTCTGAATCCTTCCTTGTATAACTTTTAGCAAGATTTTTGTAACATGGCTCATTATGCTTATTATTCTAAAGTCACTGCATTCAACTGCACCATTTTTTTCAGGCAATGCAATGAAAGTTGATGTTTTTAGTTCATTTGGTATGTATCCTGTGTGGTATATGTCGTTGCATATGTCTGTAATCACTTCAATGCCAAAATATTCTAGTGCCTGTATCATCTCTATCTGCATGCTGTCAGGTTCTGCTGCTTTTCCCTTTTTCATTGTTTTTATAGCTTTTTCCACCTCAGATTTTAAGATTTTATAGCCCGATGTACATTTTATAATTGGTTTCTTGTCCCTTTGATCTTGAAATAGTTCTGTTATATATTCCTGCCATCTATCTATAATATCCTTATTGTCTGTTAGCATTTTTCCTTTTTTTGTCTGCAATGCATTCATCTTCTGTGGCTTTTTTTTATTTTTATTAGTCATTCTCTTTATTTCTGTGTGCATTCCTCTTAAGTCTTGTTTGCTTTCCATAGTTTCTATTTCTCTACATTTTTGGCTGAGCCAGTCTTCTTTTGCCTTTTTGCACATTTTGCGTATCTCATTATCTATTTTATTGTATTGGGCAGTGTTCATCGCTTGTCTCCTTTCTTTTAAAGTTATTTTATCAAATCTCGCCATCTGTCTCTTTTCTGTGCAAGCAGCTCTATATCATTGAGGGAGCCGATTCCTGCTGCTTTTGCCTCTCTCATCAATGTTCTTCTCAGTGTCTCTCTGGGTCTTCTTCTTTTCCTTTTACCTGTTGTTTCCCACATGATGACTTGCTTTGCTATTCCGTTATTATCTCTTCTCATCACATGTCCACATATGACCATCGTCTTTTCTTTATTACTGAAGATATTAGTGGTTGATTGGCGATTTCTCGAATTTCCTCATTTGTTTTGAATTCGTTCCACGCTGTACCAAGTATTTTCCTTAGACATTTATTTTCGAATGCGTTCAACTTTGTTTCTATATCTCTTGTTGTTTTCCAGCTTTCTCACGCATATGTAAGGGTTGATAGTACATTTGATTTGAATAGTCTAAGTTTTGTGTTTATGCTGATGAGTTTTGATTTCCACAACTTGTCAAGGCTTCTGAAAGATATTGCTGCTTTAACTATTCTGATTCTAATTTCTTTGCTAATAATTTGCGATATTCGGATGACACAGTCTTAACAGCAGAGACAGAGAACGAACTACAAGAAATGATAGACATTATAGTAAAAGAAAGCAACAAGAAAGGTCTCAGTCAGAATAGTAAGAAAACAGAAGTAATGGTTATATCGAAGAAACAATCATCACCATCATGCAGCATAAAAATAAACGACACAAATCTGAAACAAGTGCAACGTTTCAAATACTTGGGCACAATAATAACATCAGATGGGAGATGCACCACAGAAATAAAAAGCAGAATAGCTCAGGCCAAAATAGAATTTCAGAAAATGAAAAATATCTTATGCAACAAATCTATGTCAACAAAAATGAGAAAGAGAGCTCATCGGTGCTATCTAGAACCAATTCTGACCTATGGAAGCGAATCATGGACAGTAGACAAACAAATGAAAAGACGATTAGAGGCCACAGAGATGTGATTTCTCTGAAGAATGTTGAAAGTTCCCTGGACAGCTAAAAAGACCAATGAGAAAGTTCTCAAAGAGGCCAACACAAAAAAGGAGCTCTTAAAAATCATCAGAGAGAAGCAATCAACATTTTTCGGGCACATCATGAGAAGAGGAAAGTTGGAATACTTGGTTACAACTGGCAAAATAAAAGGTAAGAGAGATCGCGGACGACAAAGAGAGAAAATACTGGATAGCTTGGTGTCATGGCATGGAAAACAGTCAACAACAGAACTGATACGACGCACTGTAGATAGAAGATTGTGGAGGGACATGATCACCTACGCCAAACGGTATGGCACATGGTGATGATGATGAATACCCTCTACTGAGATGAAATTATAGATGCATTAGTAAAGCATGAAAGCAATACCCTCTGCTGAGATGAAATGTGTTAGACGAATGACACGAAACAGCTTGAGAGATAAGATCTGAAATGAAGAACTGAGAAAAAAGCTAGGAATAATCCCAACATGGAATATATAAAGAAACAACAGATAAAATGCTTTGGCCACGTGAAAAAGCGGAAAGATCAAAACACAACACAAAGAACCTTTAATAAACGTTGCGAGAACACCAGACCCAAGCGCCGACCACGAAAAAGATGGATTGACTGAAAAATAGAAAGACTAGGAAACATTACCGCAGCAGAGGCGAACAGAAGAGCACAAAAGACCGTAAGTTATATCTGCTCTCGACGCTGAAAGACAAATGAGGAAGGAAAGATGAAGACGATGCTATTGGGGCAAATAATAGAGCTAAAGACAGCAAACTATAAACCCACTCTCTGCTCGCCAAATCATGAGCAAATGCAGAAAAAAGTGTCTTTATAACCCACGGGAATAAAAAAAACACACACGAAACAAAGTAAAAAAAAACACAAAAAAACCCACACTTGTCAATGACCTGTCTTTTCTTGTGACTATTTACGTTTCATTAGACACAATCGTTGTTAAAGTAGTGTCCTTATTCATCTCTTCAAGCAAGAAGAATGAGGCACAACGGACGGCTGAAACACGTAGAAACCAGCCTCCGGCAACTTGAAGGCTTCTTGAAGAACTGCTCCGTGTAGCACGGTAATTGATGTCGCAGCCAGCCCACTGACTCGCGGGTCTATCTCTGCTGTACGCATGTCAGCCCTAGCCGGAAACATTGGACCAGGCAGTTGCTGTCATTTCTTATTAATTATAGACCGCTGAGTGGCGCTCTGTCGCTTTGGTCTCTGTACAACTAGGAAAATTATGGAAATGTAGCCTTCACACAGTCGTTTGGAGTAGTGCTACGTGTGTGGATGTGGTGGGATATGTGACTGTTTTTATAGTTAAGGGATCAGAGTTATGTCTCCTGATATGACAACAAAGAAAACGTGAATGACGTTGATCAGTGGATGATTCTCGAAATATTTCTGATCTGCGTCACGTTTAACAACGCTGCAAATTAAGCAAGCTTTTCCATGTATATCTCGCCACAGATAGTGAAGAGGTATATCTCGCCACAGATAATGAAGAGGTATATCTCGCCACAGATTGTGTAGAGGTATATCTCGCCACAGATAGTGTAGAGGTATATCTCGCCACAGATAATGAAGAGGTATATTCGCCACAGATAGTGTAGAGGTATATATCGCCACAGATAGTGTAGAGGTATATCTCGCCACAGATAGTGTAGAGGTATATCTCGCCACAGATAATGAAGAGGTATATCTCGCCACAGATAGTGTAGAGGTATATCTCGCCACAGATAGTGTAGAGGTATATCTCGCCACAGATAGTGTAGAGGTATATCTCGCCACAGAAATGAAGTGATATGAAATAGTGTAGAGGTAAGCTCGTCCAGATAGTGTAGAGGTATATCTCGCCACAGATAGTGTAGAGGTATATCTCGCCACAGATAGTGTAAGGTATCTTCGCCACAGATAGTGTAGAGGTATATTCGCCACAGATAGTGTAGAGGATATCTCGCCACAGATAGTGTAGAGGTATATCTCGCCACAGATATGGACAGGTATATCTCGCCCAGGTAGTCGTAGAAGGAGTATTATGCCACAGATACATGTTTGCTGGGTGGTCGTAGAAGAGAATGACAGAATATATGTTTGCTGGTGGTGTAGAAGGAGGAGTTATGAACAGAAAATATGTTTGCTGGGTGTCGTTAGAAGGAGGATTTACAACAGAATAACAGCAAAGCAGAAGGACATTTATGACAGAATAACATGTTTGCTCGTGGTCGTAGAAGGAGGAGTTATGAACAATAACTTTCCTGGGTGGTCGTAGAAGGATAGTTAACAGAATAACAAGTTTGCTCCGGTGGTCGTAAAGGAGGAGTTATGATGAAACAAGTGCTGGGTGGTCGTAGAAGGAGGAGTTATGAACAGAAAACATGTGCTTGGTCGTAGAAGGAGCTATGGACAGAAAAGTGTTTGCTGGGTGGTCGTAGACAGGAGTTATGAAAAGTTAACATGTTTGCTTGGTCGTAGAAGGAGGAGTTATGAACAGAATAACATATTTGCTGGGTGGTCGTAGAAGGAGGAGTTATGACAGAATAACATGTTTGCTGGGTGGTCGTAGAAGGAGGAGTTATGGACAGAATAACATGTTTGCCGGGTGGTCGTAGAAGGAGAAATTATGGACAGAATAACATGTTTGCTGGGTGGTCGTAGAAAGGGGAGTTATGGACAGAATAACATGTTTGCTCGGTGGTCGTTGAGGGGGGAGTTATGAACAGAATAACATGTTTGCTGGGTGGTCGTAGAAGGGGGAGTTATGAACAGAATAACATGTTTGCTGGGTGGTCGTAGAAGGGGGAGTTATGAACAGAATAACATGTTTGCTCGGTGGTCGTAGAAGGAGGAGATATGAACAGAATAACATGTTTGCTGGGTGGTCGTAGAAGAGGGAGTTATGAACAGAATAACATGTTTGCTGGGTGGTCGTAGAAGGAGGAGTTATGAACAGAATAACATATTTGCTCGGTGGTCGTGGAAGGAGGAGTTATGAACAGAATAACATGTTTGCTGGGTGGTCGTAGAAGGAGGTGTTATGAACAGAATAACATGTTTGCTCGGTGGTTGTAGAAGGAGGAGTTATGAACAGAATAACATGTTTGCTGGGTGGTCGTAGAAGGGGGAGTTATGGACAGAATAACATGTTTGCTGGGTGGTCGTAGAAGGAGGAGTTATGGACAGAATAACATGTTTGCTGGGTGGTCGTAGAAGGGGGAGTTATGGACAGAATAACATGTTTGCTGGGTGGTCGTAGAACGGGGAGTTATGGACAGAATAACATGTTTGCTGGGTGGTCGTAGAAGGGGGAGTTATGGACAGAAAAACATGTTTGCTCGGTGGTCGTAGAAGGGGGAGTTATGAACAGAATAACATGTTTGCTGGGTGGTCGTAGAAGGGGGAGTTATGAACAGAATAACATGTTTGCTGGGTGGTCGCAGAAGGATGAGTTATGAACAGAATAACATGTTTGCTCGGTGGTCGTGGAAGGAGGAGTTATGAACAGAATAACATGTTTGCTCGGTGGTCGTAGAAGGGGGAGTTATGAACAGAATAACATGTTTGCTGGGTGGTCGTAGAAGGGGGAGTTATGAACAGAATAACATGTTTGCTGGGTGGTCGCAGAAGGAGGAGTTATGAACAGAATAACATGTTTGCTCGGTGGTCGTGGAAGGAGGAGTTATGAACAGAATAACATGTTTGCTGGGTGGTCGTAGAAGGAGGAGTTATGGACAGAATAACATGTTTGCTGGGTGGTCGTAGAAGGAGGAGTTATGAACAGAATAACATGTTTGCTGGGTGGTCGTAGAAGGAGGAGTTATGAACAGAATAACATGTTTGCTGGGTGGTCGTAGAAAGAGGAGTTATTAGCAGAATAACATGTTTGCCTGGTGGTCGTAGAAGGAAGAGTTATGAACAGAATAACATGTTTGCTGGGTGGTCGTAGAAGGAGGAGTTATGAACAGAATAACATGTTTGCTCGGTGGTCGTAGAAGGAGTTATGGACAGAATAACATGTTTGCTGGGTGGTCGTAGAAGGAGGAGTTATGAACAGAATAACATGTTTGCTGGGTGGTCGTAGAAGGAGGAGTTATGGACAGAATAACATGTTTGCTGGGTGGTCGTAGAAGGAGGAGTTATGAACAGAATAACATGTTTGCTGGGTGGTCGTAGAAGGAGGAGTTATGGACAGAATAACATGTTTGCTGGGTGGTCGTAGAAGGAGGAGTTATGGACAGAATAACATGTTTGCTGAGTGGTCGTAGAAGGAGGAGTTATGGACAGAATAACATGTTTGCTGGGTGGTCGTAGAAGGATGAGTTATGAACAGAATAACATGTTTGCTGGGTGGTCGTAGAAGGGGGAGTTATGGACAGAACATGTTTGCTGGGTGGTCGTAGAAGGAGGAGTTATGAACAGAATAACATGTTTGCTCGGTGGTCGTGGAAGGAGGAGTTATGAACAGAATAACATGTTTGCTGGGTGGTCGTAGAACGGGGAGTTATGGACAGAATAACATGTTTGCTGGGTGGTCGTAGAAGGGGGAGTTATGGACAGAAAAACATGTTTGCTCGGTGGTCGTAGAAGGGGGAGTTATGAACAGAATAACATGTTTGCTGGGTGGTCGTAGAAGGGGGAGTTATGAACAGAATAACATGTTTGCTGGGTGGTCGCAGAAGGGGGAGTTATGAACAGAATAACATGTTTGCTCGGTGATCGTGGAAGGAGGAGTTATGAACAGAATAACATGTTTGCTCGGTGGTCGTAGAAGGGGGAGTTATGAACAGAATAACATGTTTGCTGGGTGGTCGTAGAAGGGGGAGTTATGAACAGAATAACATGTTTGCTGGGTGGTCGCAGAAGGAGGAGTTATGAACAGAATAACATGTTTGCTGGGTGGTCGTAGAAGGAGGAGTTATGAACAGAATAACATATTTGCTCGGTGGTCGTGGAAGGAGGAGTTATGAACAGAATAACATGTTTGCTGGGTGGTCGTAGAAGGAGGTGTTATGAACAGAATAACATGTTTGCTCGGTGGTTGTAGAAGGAGGAGTTATGAACAGAATAACATGTTTGCTGGGTGGTCGTAGAAGGGGGAGTTATGGACAGAATAACATGTTTGCTGGGTGGTCGTAGAAGGAGGAGTTATGGACAGAATAACATGTTTGCTGGGTGGTCGTAGAAGGGGAGTTATGGACAGAATAACATGTTTGCTGGGTGGTCGTAGAACGGGGAGTTATGGACAGAATAACATGTTTGCTGGGTGGTCGTAGAAGGGGGAGTTATGGACAGAAAAACATGTTTGCTCGGTGGTCGTAGAAGGGGGAGTTATGAACAGAATAACATGTTTGCTGGGTGGTCGTAGAAGGGGGAGTTATGAACAGAATAACATGTTTGCTGGGTGGTCGCAGAAGGAGGAGTTATGAACAGAATAACATGTTTGCTCGGTGGTCGTGGAAGGAGGAGTTATGAACAGAATAACATGTTTGCTCGGTGGTCGTAGAAGGGGGAGTTATGAACAGAATAACATGTTTGCTGGGTGGTCGTAGAAGGGGGAGTTATGAACAGAATAACATGTTTGCTGGGTGGTCGCAGAAGGAGGAGTTATGAACAGAATAACATGTTTGCTCGGTGGTCGTGGAAGGAGGAGTTATGAACAGAATAACATGTTTGCTGGGTGGTCGTAGAAGGAGGAGTTATGGACAGAATAACATGTTTGCTGGGTGGTCGTAGAAGGAGGAGTTATGAACAGAATAACATGTTTGCTGGGTGGTCGTAGAAGGAGGAGTTATGAACAGAATAACATGTTTGCTGGGTGGTCGTAGAAGGGGGAGTTATGAACAGAATAACATGTATGCTGGGTGGTCGCAGAAGGGGGAGTTATGAACAGAATAACATGTTTGCTCGGTGAGCGTGGAAGGAGGAGTTATGAACAGAATAACATGTTTGCTCGGTGGTCGTAGAAGGGGGAGTTATGAACAGAATAACATGTTTGCTGGGTGGTCGTAGAAGGGGGAGTTATGAACAGAATAACATGTTTGCTGGGTGGTCGCAGAAGGAGGAGTTATGAACAGAATAACATGTTTGCTCGGTGGTCGTGGAAGGAGGAGTTATGGACAGAATAACATGTTTGCTGGGTGGTCGTAGAAGGAGGAGTTATGGACAGAATAACATGTTTGCTGGGTGGTCGTAGAAGGAGGAGTTATGAACAGAATAACATGTTTGCTGGGTGGTCGTAGAAGGAGGAGTTATGAACAGAATAACATGTTTGCTGGGTGGTCGTAGAAGGAGGAGTTATTAGCAGAATAACATGTTTGCTCGGTGGTCGTAGGAGGAGGAGTTATTAGCAGAATAACATGTTTGCTGGGTGGTCGTAAAAGGAGGAGTTATGAACAGAATAACATGTTTGCTGGGTGGTCGTAGAAGGGGGAGTTATGAACAGAATAACATGTTTGCTGGGTGGTCGTAGAAGGGGGAGTTATGGACAGAATAACATGTTTGCTGGGTGGTCGTAGAAGGGGGAGTTATGGACAGAATAACATGTTTGCTGGGCGGTCGTAGAAGGAGGAGTTATGGACAGAATAACATGTTTGCTGGGTGGTCGTAGAAGGGGGAGTTATGGACAGAATAACATGTTTGCTGGGTGGTCGTAGAAGGGGGAGTTATGGACAGAATAACATGTTTGCTAGGTGGTCGTAGAAGGAGGAGTTATGGACAGAATAACATGTTTGCTGGGTGGTCGTAGAAGGATGAGTTATGAACACAATAACATGTTTGCTGGGTGGTCGTAGAAGGGGGAGTTATGAACAGAATAACATGTTTTCTGGTTGGTCGTAGAAGGAGGAGTTATGAACAGAATAACATGTTTGCTGGGTGGTCGTAGAAGGAGGAGTTATTAGCAGAATAACATGTTTGCCTGGTGGTCGTAGAAGGAGGAGTTATGAACAGAATAACATGTTTGCTAGGTGGTCGTAGAAGGAGGAGTTATGAACAGAATAACATGTTTGCTGGGTGGTCGTAGAAGGAGGAGTTATGGACAGAATAACATGTTTGCTGGGTGGTCGTAGAAGGATGAGTTATGAACAGAATAACATGTTTGCTGGGTGGTCGTAGAAGGGGGGAGTTATGGACAGAACATGTTTGCTCGGTGGTCGTAGAAGGGGGAGTTATGAACAGAATAACATGTTTGCTGGGTGGTCGTAGAAGGGGGAGTTATGAACAGAATAACATGTTTGCTGGGTGGTCGTAGAAGGAGGAGTTATGAACAGAATAACATGTTTGCTCGGTGGTCGTGGAAGGAGGAGTTATGAACAGAATAACATGTTTGCTGGGTGGTCGTAGAACGGGGAGTTATGGACAGAATAACATGTTTGCTGGGTGGTCGTAGAAGGGGGAGTTATGGACAGAAAAACATGTTTGCTCGTTGGTCGTAGAAGGGGGAGTTATGAACAGAATAACATGTTTGCTGGGTGGTCGTAGAAGGGGGAGTTATGAACAGAATAACATGTTTGCTGGGTGGTCGTAGAAGGAGGAGTTATGAACAGAATAACATGTTTGCTCGGTGGTCGTGGAAGGAGGAGTTATGAACAGAATAACATGTTTGCTGGGTGGTCGTAGAACGGGGAGTTATGGACAGAATAACATGTTTGCTGGGTGGTCGTAGAAGGGGGAGTTATGGACAGAAAAACATGTTTGCTCGGTGGTCGTAGAAGGGGGAGTTATGAACAGAATAACATGTTTGCTGGGTGGTCGTAGAAGGGGGAGTTATGAACAGAATAACATGTTTGCTGGGTGGTCGCAGAAGGATGAGTTATGAACAGAATAACATGTTTGCTCGGTGATCGTGGAAGGAGGAGTTATGAACAGAATAACATGTTTGCTGGGTGGTCGTAGAAGGGGGAGTTATGAACAGAATAACATGTTTGCTGGGTGGTCGTAGAAGGGGGAGTTATGAACAGAATAACATGTTTGCTGGGTGGTCGCAGAAGGAGGAGTTATGAACAGAATAACATGTTTGCTCGGTGGTCGTGGAAGGAGGAGTTATGGACAGAATAACATGTTTGCTGGGTGGTCGTAGAAGGAGGAGTTATGGACAGAATAACATGTTTGCTGGGTGGTCGTAGAAGGAGGAGTTATGAACAGAATAACATGTTTGCTGGGTGGTCGTAGAAGGGGGAGTTATGAACAGAATAACATGTTTGCTGGGTGGTCGTAGAAGGGGGAGTTATGGACAGAATAACATGTTTGCTGGGTGGTCGTAGAAGGGGGAGTTATGGACAGAATAACATGTTTGCTGGGCGGTCGAAGAAGGAGGAGTTATGGACAGAATAACATGTTTGCTGGGTGGTCGTAGAAGGGGGAGTTATGGACAGAATAACATGTTTGCTGGGTGGTCGTAGAAGGGGGGGGAGTTATGGACAGAATAACATGTTTGCTAGGTGGTCGTAGAAGGAGGAGTTATGGACAGAATAACATGTTTGCTGGGTGGTCGTAGAAGGATGAGTTATGAACAGAATAACATGTTTGCTGGGTGGTCGTAGAAGGAGGAGTTATGAACAGAATAACATGTTTTCTGGGTGGTCGTAGAAGGAGGAGTTATGAACAGAATAACATGTTTGCTGGGTGGTCGTAGAAGGAGGAGTTATTAGCAGAATAACATGTTTGCCTGATGGTCGTAGAAGGAGGAGTTATGAACAGAATAACATGTTTGCTAGGTGGTCGTAGAAGGAGGAGTTATGAACAGAATAACGTGTTTGCTCGGTGGTCGTAGAAGGGGGAGTTATGAACAGAATAACATGTTTGCTCGGTGGTCGTAGAAGGAGGAGTTATGAACAGAATAACATGTTTGCTGGGTGGTCGTAGAAGGGGGAGTTATGAACAGAATAACATGTTTGCTGGGTGGTCGTAGAAGGAGGAGTTATGAACACAATAACATGTTTGCTCGGTGGTCGTAGAAGGAGGAGTTATGGACTGAATAACATGTTTGCTGGGTGGTCGTAGAAGGAGGAGTTATGAACAGAATAACATGTTTGCTGGGTGGTCGTAGAAGGAGGAGTTATGAACAGAATAACATGTTTGCTGGGTGGTCGTAGAAGGAGGAGTTATGGACAGAATAACATGTTTGCTCGGTGGTCGTAGAAGGGGGAGTTATGAACAGAATAACATGTTTGCTGGGTGGTCGTAGAAGGGGGAGTTATGAACAGAATAACATGTTTGCTGGGTGGTCGTAGAAGGGGGAGTTATGAACAGAATAACATGTTTGCTGGGTGGTCGTAGAAGGTGAAGTTATGAACAGAATAACATGTTTGCTGGGTGGTCGTAGAAGGAGGAGTTATGAACAGAATAACATGTTTGCTGGGTGGTCGTAGAAGGAGGAGTTATGGACAGAATAACATGTTTGCTGGGTGGTCGTAGAAGGAGGAGTTATGGACAGAATAACATGTTTGTTGGGTGGTCGTAGAAGGGGGAGTTATGGACAGAATAACATGTTTGCTCGGTGGTCGTAGAAGGAGGAGTTATGAACAGAATAACATGTTTGCTGGGTGGTCGTAGAAGGGGGAGTTATGGACAGAATAACATGTTTGCTGGGTGGACGTAGAAAGGGGAGTTATGGACAGAATAACATGTTTGCTGGGTGGTCGTAGAAGGGGGAGTTATGGACAGAATAACATGTTTGCTGGGTGGTCGTAGAAGGGGGAGTTATGGACAGAATAACATGTTTGCTGGGTGGTCGTAGAAGGAGGAGTTATGGACAGAATAACATGTTTGCTGGGTGGTCGTAGAAGGGGGAGTTATGGACAGAATAACATGTTTGCTGGGTGGTCGTAGAAGGGGGAGTTATGGACAGAATAACGTATCATTTCAGCGGATGAGATACGTTTGCAATTAAATGAAACGCTGATCTGTCCCATCGGAAGTTTCCCTCCATAATGATATTTATTTATTATTATTTGTCTCCATTCAAAACCACTGGAAACTACTATTCGTGTTGTTTCTTCCTATAACTGTTTGTCTCCCCATCAAGCCATCCATCCATCCATCCATCCACCTCTATATATCTATATATCTACCTACCTACCTACCTACCTACCTACCTACTTACCTACCTGTCTATCTGTCTATCAGTCTATCTGTCTGACTCTCTGTCTGCCTGTCTGTCTGCCTTCCTGCCTGTCTGCCTGTCTGGTCCTGCCTGGTCCGGTCCGGTCCTGTCCTGTCCTGCTCTGCCTGTCTGTCTATTGACCTTTCGAGCCGTAGCCGGCCCATAGAACATAAACCCAAATAACCTTTCTCTTGTCTATATTTTTATTCTAGCAGTTTTCAATTCTTATCTCTCTCTCTGCGTTCAGGACTCAGAGTAAGGATTCCAGACTCTCATATGAAGTCAGCTGTCAGGCTAAGTGTGTTGATCGCCCCCACAGACAGAACATCACATTTAGAGTCTGCCAGATCCACTCTGACTGAACGCCCGTTAATACGTTGCACTGTGTTTTGCGCCAGTGGCCCAGTGCATCCGATTTCAGCCAGCATTTTATTCGGGTTTGCTTTCCCTAGCCTTTGATTGTCCCCAATCTTCCTGCAAGGCAGCAGATTGTCTTTTCTGTAGGGGGATTCTGCCCTTAGATGGTAGGCCCTCCCAGGTTTACGAGCACCATCTGCCCGAGTCACTAGAGATGACTAACACAGACATGCACACACAAAGATGTGAGATGTGACTAACACAGACATGCACACACAAAGATGTGAGATGTGACTAACACAGACATGCACACACAAAGATGTGAGATGTGACTAATGTAGACGAGGAGGAAGAAAAGGATAGAAAGAGAGAGTGAAGGAGAAAATAGAGAGCAGGTCAGAAAGAACGATCCGGAAGTGAGGGGGCGAATAGGCGAGACAAAATGTGTAAAGATAGGTCAAGGAAAAACACATAAAGAAGACGACACAATAGAGAGGATGGGTCAGGAGAAACACGTGCGGAGTATCAAGGCCATCTTTAAGAAGTGAACGAACAAAGAGATGCGTAGGTGGAAAAGGAGAGAATTAAATAAACAGAGGCCAGGTCCAAAAGTAGAACAAGGTCAAGGGAACTAGACAGACAGACAGACGCGGGGGTGTAATAAAGAGGTCGAAATTAACATGCAAAAACATGAAGGCCATGTCCATAAGTGAGTGGGTGGTCAGACGTACGTGGGCAGGAAGATGCTGATTGGATGGAGAAGCCGAATTTAAGGGTAGACACACAACATAGGTCAGTGAGGATGAATTGTTGGTCAGGAAATGCTAGAGAGTCAGGAATTGTTAGTCAGGCAATTGAGAATTATTAGTCAGATTGAGAGAAGTTATTCATAAGGCAAACACGCTTCTTAGGAGCCAGTCGGGCCATAGAGAGGCTAACACCAACTAATAGAGTTAGCAGTGATATAGCGTAGTTGTGAGTAGAATGGTCAAGACCTATCATGATCAACAGGCAGACGACAGAATAGACCAATAGATAGTAATTAGCGTATTGGAGGCGCTCGATGGGAGCGTCTCAATGTAATTTAGTGCCTAGAGTGTGATGCAAGTGTGGTCCTGACATTACATATGTATCGAGAGTCTGAAGTGGCATGAATAAAAGCCAGCTAATTTACCAACAAAAGGTGTTGTTCTGTGTTATACAGTTTCATTATCTAGCCTAAGTGTCACGAACCAGACCACCAGTAAAGTTGTCGCGGAACACAACGCAACGGTCATCTTAATGAACCAGAAGTACTACCAGACCGAGCAAGGGTCAAGCTAATAAGAATCAAATAGTCCGGGGATGTGTATGTGACCTGATTACAAACATGAGCCTAACGCCGGGGGCAGGAACACAGCCATCGCATTCCAGAGAGGTCACACTAACATGATCTCAAGCTAACAGCTGATGAGTAGACGCCACAGACAACAGCTGATCGAATAAACAACAACCAACGGACGATCTGTTCAAAGATTCGCTCTTAAAATCACAAAGCAAAGATCCTCAAAGGCTCGCTCAGAAGACAATCAAACAATCAAACAATCAAACAATCAAACATATCGCTCATAAAGTTCTCAATCCCCGCTACACTAACACAGACATGCACACACAAAGATGTGAGATGTGACTAACACAGACATGCACACACAAAGATGTGAGATGTGACTAACACAGACATGCACACACAAAGATGTGAGATGTGACTAACACAGACATGCACACACAAAGATGTGAGATGTGACTAACACAGACATGCACACACAAAGATGTGAGATGTGACTAACACAGACATGCACACACAAAGATGTGAGATGTGACTAACATAGACACGGACACACAAAGATGTGAGATGTGACTAACACAGACATGCACACACAAAGATGTGAGATGTGACTAACACAGACATGCACACACAAAGATGTGAGATGTGACTAACACAGACATGCACACACAAAGATGTGAGATGTGACTAACATAGACACGGACACACAAAGATGTGAGGTGTGACTAACACAGACATACACACACAAAGATGTGAGATGTGACTAACACAGACATGCACACACAAAGATATGAGATGTGACTAACACAGACATGCACACAGCGATACGAGGCATGACTAACACTGACACACATTAAGATATATGACACATGACTAACATAAACATGCACATAAAGATATGAGATATAACTGACATTGACATACACACACAAAGATATGACACATGCCTAACATAGACATGCACACAAAGATAAGAGGTATGACTAACATAGATATGCACACACAAAGATATGAGATGGGACTAACATAGCCATGCACACACAAGGATATGAGATGTGACAAACACAGACATGCACTAGAAGACGAAACTTTGGAAAGTAAACAAAAATTAAGAGAGAAGCACACAGAAATAAAGAGAATGACTAATAAAGACAAAAAAGCTGCAGGAAACGGATGTATTGCAAACAAAGAGAGAAGAATGCTAACAGACAACAAAGATATAATATATAGATGGCAAGAATATATAACAGAATTATTTCATGACGAAAAGGACAAAAAGCCAGACATAAAATGTACAAACAACTATAAAATCCTGAAATCTGAAGTAGAAAAAGCTATAAAAACAATTAAAAAGGGAAAGGCAGCAGAGTCTTACAATATACAGAAAGAGATGATACAGGCTCTAGAAGAGTTTGGCATCGAAGTAATCACAGACATATGCAATGACATATACCGTACAGGATACATACCAAACGATCTAAAAACATCAACTTTCATTGCTAAAAAGAATGGTGTAGTTGAATGCAGACATTTCAGAACAATAAGCCTAATGAGCCAGGTAACAAAAATTGTACCAAAAGTTATACAGGGAAGGATTCAGAATAAAATCAATACTGAATTAGATGAGCAACAATTTGGATTTAGGAAAAACAGTGGGACAAAAGAAGCCATATTCTGCATGAGAACATTGATTGAAAAATACACAGAAGTAAACAAACCAATATATACCTGCTTTATAGACTACACCAAAGCTTTCGATAGAATACACCATAAGCAACTTATAGACTGCCTAAAGGATATAAATCTAGACGACACAGACATACAACTAATATGTAATTTGTACTGGGAGCAAACAGCAATAATAAAATATAACAAGGAGAACTCTACACCCATGGACATAAAAAGAGGAGTAAGACAAGGATGCATCCTATCACCAAGCTTGCTCAATCTATACTCTGAGCAAATCTTTAAAATCATCTCAGAGATACCAGGCCTAAACATTAATGGAAAGATAATCAATAACCTAAGATATGCTGATGATACTGTTCTACTAGCAGAAAATTCTAAAAACTTACAACAATTGCTTAATGTGATAAACATAACAAGCAAAAAAATATGGACTAGAAATTAATATAAAAAATACTAAAACTATGATCATAAACAAAGAAAATTCTCAAGACCTACAATTAAATATCACAGTTGAGGGAATACATCTTGTGACAGTCCAGAGCTACAACTACCTGGGACATACTATAACCAATGGTGGAAAATGTAAAATTGAAATAAACAAAAGTATAGGTATGGCAAAAAGTAATTTTAATGCCATGAAAAATATACTAACAACAAAACAAATATCAGCAAGACTGAAACTAAGAATGGCAAAATGTTACATCTTCTCATTATTCCTGTATGGTGCAGAAACATGGGCATTAGACAAGAAAACAGAACAGAAAATTGAAGCCTTTGAAATGTGGATTTATAGAAGAATAGGTAGAATTGGATGGAAACAAAAGATAACAAACGATGAAGTGTTAAAACAACTGAAAATAAAAAAGAGAACTACTAAATACAATTAAGACAAGACAAATGAACTTTTTGGGGCATGTTAAAAGACACAACAGCCTACTAAAAGTAATATTGGAAGGGAAAATACAAGGTAAAAGATGCAGACCAAGACTAACATGGACGAGTAACATCAAAAGATGAACAAGTCAATCTATGTCAGCCTGCACCATGAAAGCAAGAAACAGAGTAGAATGGCGCTCCATGGTAGCCAACCTTCGTTGCGGAGAAGGCACTCGATGATGATGATATTTGTCTTCATAGACAGAATTATCTTTGTCTCTGACACGCTGCTGTCGTAGTTATCGTATACTTGACGGTCTTGAAAAGACGTAAAATAAAGCGGAATGTTTGGTTGACGTAAGTTGCCAGATTGACACCGCTTGGCACAGTGCATCCGAATTGAGAGTAAAATTATATTCCATTCTGTCGTTTCTCTTTTCGTTGTTCTCTATCACTCGCTATCATATATAATTACTGGAAGTCAAATATACTTATTTCTGCTCAATTCCAATCTAATATAACTTAAGACTTGGTCTGAGGTTGAACTAAGCGTGCCTCACAAAGAAGAATGTAACAGCACCAATACAACAGCAGTATTTATTTTGGTTTAGCTGTTGCGCTGGCTGAATATTCAAAACTTATTTAGATTGACAGACAATTTTGTTAAACATCTATTTTATTGTTAACTTCACTGGTTCCCCTTTCTAGTGTTACAACCATTCCCAGGCATGTGTTCCCTGTGACAAGTTCCTGTTATGTGTTTTAACCGGCGTTGGGTTCTCTTAACTTACGCGATGGTTTCTTTCTTGTTGGTCTTTATTCAATATCAATTTATTGACAATGTCTATGCAATTTGGCTGATATCTCGTGAACATGTTGGAAAGAATGGGCCAATAATGCGATTTCGTCAGCAAATTCCAAGACTTCTTTTTTGAAAACATTGTCCATCTTTTTGCTTTGAAAAACTTCTGTGATCTTGTCTCATGACGCAATCTATAACAGACACAAAGAAAGAGAAGCAGTCTTTGCACTTTCACCTTAAGTCTGACTAGACAGCAGTTGAATACACGTATCATGCTCTAAATAATTCAAAGTTTGTAACAAAACTCTTAACAGTGCATAAGTAATGAAGGAATGAAGGCGTGACAGACAATACCTTAAAGAGGAATCAATTCCGCAGTTATTGGGATATTACTTTGGGTTATCTTTCCTCCGGCACACTTGCTGCAACGTGTGTTAGGTACAGCATATGTGTAGGTGTAAAGAACGCGTGTTAGGTACAGCATATGCGTTGGTGTAAAGAACGCGTGTTAGGTACAGCATATGTGTAGGTGTAAAGAACGTGTGTTAGGTACAGCATATGTGTAGGTGTAAAGAACGCTTGTTAGGTACAGCATATGTGTAGGTGTAAAGAACGTGTGTTAGGTACAGCATATGTGTAGGTGTAAAGAACGTGTGTTAGGTACAGCATATGTGTAGGTGTAAAGAACGTGTGTTAGGTACAGCATATGTGTAGGTGTAAAGAACGTGTGTTAGGTACAGCATATGTGTTGGTGTAAAGAACGTGTGTTAGGTACAGCATATACGTAGGCGTAAAGAACGCGGGTTAGGTACAGCATATGTGTTGGTGTAAATAACGTGTGTTGGGTACAGCATATGTGTAGGTGTAAAGAACGTGTGAAGTATCGTTACTGAGTTATTTGCGGATCATCATCATTGCACTCCGAACATGTCCATCGGTGCTCAGATCCCCTCCTCAGCAAGTCCCGCAGTGTCCAGCGATTGACGACTCCAGTTCTGTGTTGGTTGATAAGTCTTCTTACACGTCCACTAAGTTTCTCATTTCTGGTTGTGTCCATCTTAACTCCCATCTTAACTCCCATCTTAACTCCCATCTCAACTCCCATCTTAACTCCCATCTCTCTCATCCGAAGGAGTGACGTGGACTCATGGTTGTCGAAGTCCTGTTTCCTTCCCACATCTCAGCGGGCATTGATGACGTCCACCTGACCCATTGGTTGACCGTCTTCAATGACATCACAGCTAGCCAAACAGTCCGCTCTTTCACTTCCCCGTATTCCCGCATGTCCTGGGACGTAGACAAAGGTGACCCTACGTATTTTTGACTTCAGCAATGACTCTACTCAGTGTCTGCGTACAAAGTCGGCCTTCACCTATTTATCATGCTTATCGAATTACTTAGTAGACGTGGGTGTAGTCTGTACCGTGTTGGGGATGAACCTTCTTTTAGAAACAAGTTGTTCCTTCTTCAATCAAGAAAGGAGCACAATGTCATATATAGGTTTACAGCTTCTATAACAAGATCTGTCAAATAATATTTCTTTATGTTCCCAAAGTTTATTGGGCAATTTTTGTTAAAACAATATTATTATTGGGCTACTGAAACGAGGCTCTGTCGAGTTTCGAAACTACGCGTGCTGCATGAGTTATCTCTCGTGTCATCTGCGTGGATGGACTCGGTACCTTTGGAGATCTCATGAGTTCAATGAGGTCAGTTCTGCCAACTTTTAACTGATGCTATGTTGGAGATGAAAGCTAGAGGATGATAAGCTTTGACAAGGATGTAGAGATGTATCACATGAGGCGATGAGCGAAACGAATGATCACAGACAACGGTAATTCTAGTTGATTATTGTTTCAAACATCTGAGAGTATCGGCCCCTTCTACAACGTTTTTACTGAACAGAAGCACAAGCGAACGCCAACATGAAAGACGTCCAACAACACTTTCATTAACAGGCAGTGTTTTTGATTCAAACAGACGAGTCTTATCTTTAATTTTATCACATGACATCCTGGTTTCAACGGGGATTTCCCAAAGCAATTTGGGAGGGGGGGGGGGGGGAGAGTAAATAAGCCAATCAGATGTTACAACTGGACTCGGAAATCGTTTACGGAATCACTCGACCAAATCATCGACAATTTCCGGTAATCACTGTGTAGAAACACTTGTGGACGTTATGGCTTGCTGCATGAGATCAAAGAACAAGCACTACCAACGATGCCGTGACATCATGATGGGGTTTGAGAGCGCGCGTGATTGATAGCACCATCGCGCAGAACGAGACGTTTTCTTAATGCGCAGCATTATTAACTGTCGTTCAAAATACGAGTTGATTTGACACATGTTTCCTGCAATGTTGCAATCTGTGGGAAACTTTCATCTCTTGCTTTCTTCAATTCTGCCCCAAAAGCAATAGTCATACGCTTCAAGTCATCAACTTATTTACTTAGTTACAGTCCTCTTGTATACAGGAATACTTAAAATTTGAAATACTTACAACCAATTTAACATACAATCTTAAATACATACAACCAAATAGACAATCATTCTTAAATACTTACCTTAGCTTACAGCCAAACATGCATGTGCTCTCAAATACTTACAACCTGATACATACAATCTTAGATACTTACAACCATATATACATACAATCTTAGATACTTACAACCATATATATACATACAATCTTAGATACTTACAACCATATATACATACAATCTTAGATACTTACAACCATATATACATACAATCTTAGATACTTACAACCATATATACATACAATCTTAGATACTTACAACCATATATACATACAATCTTAGATACTTACAACCATATATACATACAATCTTAGATACTTACAACCTAATATACATACAATCTTAGATTCTTACAACCATATATACATACAATCTTAGATACTTACAACCATATATACATACAATCTTAGATACTTACAACCTAATATACATACAATCTTAGATACTTACAACCATATATACATACAATCTTAGATACTTACAACCATATATGCATACAATCTTAGATACTTACAACCATGTATACATACAATCTTAGATACTTACAACCTACACAACTTACTAACTTCTTTAACAGAAAATTACATTTTAAAAACGTATAACCTAGGTACTCACAACTCTGATACCTGCAATACTTACAAGTTCTGTTTCCTTACAACTCATCATACCAAAATGGTTAAAGACATAGCTTACGGTAACTATAGTCTCGAACACTTGCAATTCTTGAGGATTTACAAGTTTAATTACTTGCAACTTATCATACTTACAAGATACATTGCCTGTAAAGTAAAGAAAAAAACTTAAATTACCTGCAATTCGCATAATTATATTTGTTAAAACTTAGAGTTTACTTGCAAAACAGCATACGCAGAAGCGTAAATCCGCACAACGTAGAATACGTGTATGCATTTAAAAAAAATACATTTACAGTCTAGAAATAAGAATCGTCATTAATGCATGCCGTCTCCGCATCGAAGGTTATTTACCGTGGAGCGTCATTCCGTTCTGTCGATTGCTTTTATGGTGCAGGTTGTCATAGGCTGACTTGTCCATCTTTTGATGTTACTCGTGTATGCTAGTCTTGGTCTGTCTCTGCCTCTTTTACCTTTATTTTCC
This sequence comes from Megaustenia siamemsis, assembly GCA_032433765.1. Classification (NCBI taxonomy): domain Eukaryota; kingdom Metazoa; phylum Mollusca; class Gastropoda; order Stylommatophora; family Ariophantidae; genus Megaustenia; species Megaustenia siamemsis. The sequence goes on along the minus strand of JAVIAB010000051.1, from coordinate 149,403,986 downwards.
CTTCCGTGATTACATTTAGTATGTTTCTTAGCATGCCCTACAAATCTTCTTCTGTATTATTTGAATTGTGTTTAGTTGTTCTATTTTAACTTTTAATTTATTTTAAGACTTCATCCTCCTGCTTACCACCGAAATAAAATGTGTCAGAAGAATGGCAGGAACCAGCTTAAGAGACAGAATAAGAAACAATGACCTGAGGAAGAAACTCGAAATTGAACCAGCCATCGAATACATAAATAAACAACAGATAAATTGGTTCGGCCACATAACAAGACAAAAAGAACTAACAATGACTCAAAGAGCCATAAACAAACGCTACGAAAACGCCAGATTAAGAGGAAGACCGAGAAAGAGATGGATAAAGGGAATACTAGAGTCACTAGGAGGAATAACATCAGAAGAGGCCAACAGAAGAGCAAAGGATCGCAGATTGTATCTCCCCTCGACGCCAACGGCAATGGAGGAAGGATAGAAGAAGAAGATCCTCCTCCTTCCTTATGTTCGCCCAAGAACTAAAGGAATACACCTCTTCATCATCCGCCCTTAAAAGGACGTTAAGTGGCGTGTATATGTTGTGTTGTGGTTTGCAGTAAAACTGTGATGTTATGCCTTTCGGCCCAACGCATCCGACTTTTGCACGTTATTTTTTAGCCACGGGTTGTCATTCCTCTTCGATCCCTACTCGCTTGGCCAGACTAGACAGGTTAGTCTGTTTCTGGAGACAGCACGGAGAGGTGGAGCAGGTTCTGGATGGTTCCATCACAGATGGGACATATTTAATCAGAAGTTCCAATATAAGCCATACTAACGTTGATTGTTCTGACCTTTCCTACATAGCGCTTACATTATATGGTAATATACACACAATATGATCCTGCAGCTGATCATCGGCTAAATCTATCTTCTCTCCAACAGGTACACGGCCACACATCACCTTTCCCACAGCTACAGCAGCTGTTGGCAGCAGCTGAGAGTTGTCCACCAAATCAGGTAAATGACCATTTCTACAATATTTTTTTAACACTTCACGTTTCCTAGTGCTTTTGTGTGTGTTTGTGTGCGTGCGTGCGCGCGCGCGCGCGTTACAATGAAGAATTATCTTATGCTGACCATTCGCTTCCATAGTTTAGAATTGGCTCTGTATAGCACCAATGAACTCTCTCACTTCTATTGACATAGACTTGTTGTATAAGACGTTCTTCATTTTCTGAATTTGCTATTTTAGCCGGAGCCATTCTAATTTTTTGTATTTCTGTGTTGCATCTTCCATCTGATGTTATTATTGTGCCCAAGTATTTGACGCGTTCCACTTGTTTCAGATTTGTCCTGTTTATTTTTATGCTGCATGATGGTGATGATTGTTTCTTCGATATGACCATTACTTCTGTTTTCTTACTATTCAGACTGAGATCTTTCTTGTTGCTTTCTTTTTCTTATTATGTCTATCATTTCGTGTAGTTCACTCTCTGTCTCTGCTATTAAACCTGTTTCATCTGCATATCGCAAATTGTTTATGTTGTGACCGTTGACTTCAAATACTTGTATATGTAATATTGACCACATAATATTTTCTTTGTAAAGTGAGAACAAAGTCGACGATAGAACACAGCCTTGTCTGACTCCTTGATTTATACATAGGAACTCCTGTTTCTTAATTATAATGGTTACTGTTTGTTTCCATTAAGCGGCTGCCGTTTGTTTCCATTAAGCGCCTGCCATGTAATAATGACACTAGTCACACTACCAAACATATTCTCTATCTCTCTGTGTCAATCTCTGCATATTTTACATTGCTTTTTTTTTGCCCATCTTCTGTTCTTTTTCTTCATCTTGATTCTTGATCTATGTTTTTACTGACCATCTTCTTTCTAACTTTAATTCCTCCTTTTCTCCTCTTCATATACTTTATGTTACAAACATGATTTCCTTCTTATTTTTATCTTCCTCCACTTTCACTTCTTCTTCTTCTTCCTTTCTACCGCAATCGTCTTCATCTTCTTCATATTGTTGATCGCCATTATCATGATCACCGTCATCATCATCTTCTTCCTTAATATCGTTGCAACAAATGTAATGCGCATGTCTGAATATTTTTTTTCAGGTAGACTTTTGGCAGTGCATCAATGAAAGCTTACCTGGTAAGTACAGTAATATGTTTTGCTTAGCCTTTAGGTCTTGTTGTAAAGGCTTCAACGCTTGCCAGGTTGACTTCTAAGGTTTTCTTTTGTTGATGTTCTATTTTATTTGGTTTGGGTTTGGCTTTCTAGTGACGAATAATGTTGTTCCCTTAACATTAAATAATTGTGGCAACCAACCCTAGGTACCCAACCCTAACTCTTGTCCTTTGTAGTCCAGTTCACTAACCACTTCCCATATATACACCTCTATAGCTCTTTATAACAATGTTCACAGGATGTATATTGCATTATCGGTGCACTTTCCTCCCGTTAATCCACGTTGTTCCTCACTTATTTTATCTATCTATCTATCCATCCATCCATCCATCCATCCATCCATCCATCCATCCATCCATCCATCCATCCATCCATCCATCCATCCATCCATCCATCCATCCATCCATCCATCCATCCATCCATCCATCCATCCATCCATCTATATATATATATATATATATATATATATATATATATATATATCATCATTATCAACGAGGACCATTCTTAGATCAGTTTCTACAGAATCATCACGATGAAGAACAATGCGGACAAGATACTGGAGGAAATAGTTGCCCGTGTCCTCACCTGTAACTGAACAGAACGCGCACTCTCACCCACACTCGGAGGTTATAGATATAACAAAGAGACATGATGTCTTCGCCTATGATTCTTCGAAGGCTTCCACAGACAGGAGGAGACATGTGCTGCTGCTATAGATCTGGAGGATGCATACAAGAAAGTACCATTTGAATACCTCATGCATATGCTCCTCACACTGGCGGTGCACCCGTTCCTCGTTAGATGGATCGCTGCGGCACTGTTTCAAAGGAAGGTGATACTCAGGTATAGACGTTAGCCATCCGAGCCAACATCCATTTGTCCAGGGCTGCCACAAGGCTCACCATTGTCACCAGTTCTATTTAACGTGTACACAATAACGATCACGGAACAACAGCTGGATGGAATGTGAAAAATTATGACCTTTGCTGATGATATTCTGGTATATCAACAGGGAGGAGACAGAAGTGAAATCGCCTCCACAATGCAAGACGAACTCGATCTTATCTCTTTGTGGTGTGGAGTACCAGGTGCATTGGTTAATCCTAATAAAGCATCAGGTGCATGGTTCTCACTTAAAAATCATATTGTTAACACGGAAACACCGGTGGTACGAATGGGAGCTGATGAGGTAACCGGGGACAGGGTAAAGATATAGCTCGAGTTAAGTTTGATCGCAGCCTGTGTTTTCGAAACCACGTCGACCATGTGATAACAAAATCCCGCAAAGGATTGGCCGCCTTGAAGGTCATGGCAGCTGTCACCATCGAGCAGAGACTACTTACCATTCTGTTCCAAGGACTAGTCCTCGCACCAATCTAGTATGCCCTGACAGTTCTTACTGTCAGTAAGACGCACATTGACAAGCTGGAGAAAATACAGAATGAAGCTATGCGCATTATCTTGAGGTGTACGAGGGGCACTCCCTGTTTAGCAATGAGGTATCTTCTCAACTATCAAGTTCTGGAGGGCACGAGTTTACCTGAAGATAAGTGCAGATAAATAGCATCCATTGCATCACGAGCTCAGCACGGAAAATTGTGCCAGCATAAAAAGAGGTAAATCATGGGTGGGCCGAGCAGAAGATGTAATCAAACAGATATGTGGGCTTACCAATATCAACGCTGGAGAGAAGTGGATACCGGTGCCTACGTCATTCGGGGCAACATTCTCGTGTATTGTCACACTCGACAGGAAATGTAGGGAACAGGACTCAGTCGTGGTCAATGCGGAGGTCAACGGTCTCATCTGTGATAACACCGATTAGAAAGATGCAGTCATCTATACAGACAGATCTGTAAGACGACACCAAAGGAGTGCATGGGCATTTACAGCACGCTCGGCAGGCAGAATAGTCAAGGAAGACAGTGGTGCATATGACGTTCCAGGACATGTGGGAGTACGGGGAAATGAAAGAGCGGACAGGTTGGCTAGCTGCGCTATTGTTGAGGACGCTCAACCAGTGGATCGGGCGGACATCATCAATGCCCTCCGGGAAGTGGGAAGGACACAGAACTTTGACGACTATGAGGACACGTCACGCCTTCGGATGAAAGAAATGGGAGTTAAGATGGGCACAGCCAGAAACGAGAAACATAGTGGGCGTGTAAGAAGACTTATCAACCAACATAGAACTGGAGTCGTCAGTCGCTGGACACTGAGGGACTTGCTAAGAAGGGGATATGAGCACCTATGGACATGTTCGGAGTGCAATGATCATGACCCGCAAATAACTCAATAACATTATCATCATTCTATACCGGTTGGCGTAGGCGATCATGTCACAATGCTTTATCCGCAGTGCATCGCATCAGTTCTGTTGTTGTTATTCAGCAACTTGTCTTTTTGTCGTCCACGATCTCTTTTTCCCGGTATTTTGCCAGTTGTAACCAAGCATTCCAACTTTCCTCTTCTCGTGATGTGCTCGAACAATGTTGATTGTTTCTTTCTGATGTTTCTTATGAGCTCTATTTTTTTATTGGGTTCTTTGGGAATTTCCTCATTGGTCTTTTTAGCTGTCCAGGGACCTTTCAAAACACACGCACGAATTTATATCCGAAAATGAAATCAGGGTAGGGCAAGTTCGATTGATTAGACGAACTGTATGTAGGACAAATATGCATGCACTGTATGTGCTGGGCTATTCCTGGGAATGTTACTTGTTATGAGATTGTATTCTTCACACCTTCTCCAGGGTCCCCACGATTTCAGAAAGTGTTACCGTCACAGTCGTTCTTTTAATACCACTGCCATCTGATTAACATTAAAAAGTCACCAGGCAGTGATGGAGTGCCCAACTAAATGATTAGGAGCTTTAGAACTGCAGCTAAAGCGAAACTACTGCAGATCTACAATAAACACACACTCATACACACACTCACACAAGCATACATACTGATATACACAGTGTATATTTTTTTCAATCGGAACAGTCCGGAGCGCGACCGGGTACACTTTCAGAAGTTGTAATGCTCACATCACAGCTCACTTACTGCTTACTTTATTTTAATATTTTTTTGATAAACGCAATCATAATTTGATAAAGAATCATATCCATTGTTACCTTATGTAGGAACATGAGAAATTCTTAGGTGTGGTATATTACAGTTTGTTTTGTTTGTTTTGCAGTGAGAAAGTTCTGGTAAACTTTCTTCTAGAAAACAATTTACTGAATATGTATGTGCTTATGTATGACTTGCATGTAAGTACATATATTCACCAGTATAAGATATCTTCTAACTGAGATGATGCTAAAATGCTTCAGTGGGATAATAGTAGTATTCAGATGAAAGTATGTACTTGACATATATTTCTGTTATAATCAATATACAGTGTCCCAAAGAATGACTGAAGATAGACACAAATTGAGAAATGCAATGACAGGGAACAGAAGGCTGTGTTCACTTTCTGTGCGGTTTTGCTTTATGTCTTTTGGCGTGTGCTGAGACTGCTATGATGGGAACTACAGCTACCTTTCTTTGTTCAGGAGATGAGTTAGTAATTCGGATGATTCCACTGGCACGGGGCGGTTGAGCAATTATGGATTTTAATTCGTTTGCAATGATACCGGGTCTTCCATAACCATAACAAATAGAGAAGGTTGGCCAAGTTTGTCATTGGTTAGTGATGTCTTTACAATCCCCTGGATTGTGGAGTGATAAAGATTATATTTGGTTTCTTACTTCTGTTAGTTCTCTCTCTCTCTCTCTCTCTCTCACTTTAGATTTGTCTATCTCAATTTTATACATCATTTATGCCTGCAGTTCAGATTTTGCAATCAGATTTTGTACACGAACTGAGATAGATTGCATCTGCTAGTGTCCTCAATGTAACCAGCACTTTCGCTTCCATAAGTGTATCTCGTTACACAGACCTATTGAGAATATTGGCGAGGGCTTTAAATGCTCTCAGTCGCTCTAGTTTATGACGTCGATTGTGCTGGTTCGCCCAATTATCTGTGCACATTCACTCCCATCCTATGTCTCCTCCTCAACAATTTATTTCTTTTCTTTTTCATTTCTATCTTCTCATTTCATTCATTTCTCCCGGGCTTGCTATTAAAATGTGGCATATAAAGGTCATGTTTGTGCAGAGATGCACGAGACGCTGGCATTCGATCTCTGGCTTCGTAGCATGAGGTCATGTGCCAAATATGAACTTTGCCTCTTCATGGATTCACTGGTTGTCGGGTTTCGTTGGGATGGTTGCATAGTTGCTGCCGAAGCGTGATTCCACGATGCCGGGCCATTTTTTTGTTTTGTTACATACGCCAGCCTTCACCATAAGGCAGAAGCACCAACCATAGCACCTACAGATGTACTGATTGTCGAGGATAAGAATATGGGCACTGACACTATATACTCTATAGGTCAGAAGGTGTTGCTCATACTTCACGAGGCGTTATCCGTCAATAATGAATAGCAATTTAAATTTGATCCTGATGGCAGTTTAATGTTAGCCCTGATCATCATCAAGTATCATGTCCGCTGGCGTAGGTGATCATGCCTATACACAACTTTCGATCTCGACAGCTGTTTATCGTTTCTGTTGTTGACCTTCTGCCAAGCCATTTTCTTAAGCTGTCTGGTATCTTTCTCTCTGTGTCCCGCTAATTCTTCGTCCCTCAATTTTCCTGGTTGTCACAATATATTCCAGCTTTTCCCTTCTCATTACATGGTCAAAAAGTGATAATTGTTTCTTCCTAATATTGGAGATTAGCTCTCTTTTATGCTTTGGCCTCTTTCTGAACGTTTCCATTACTTTCCGTAGTATTCTCAACATTCTTCTCTAAAACCACACTTCCACAGCCATCCTCCAGTGATTTTCTTGTCCGTTGCCCTATTGTCCATGATTCACATCCATAAGTTAAGACTAATTCTACGTAACATTTAAGAACTCTTTCACTCCTGATAACAGGTCGAAAATTAAAAGACGATAGTTTAATGTTGATGCCGAAAACAACTGTGTTTATATCAAGCAGTGATAATTACACGTATCGACCTAACGTATCTGACTTGAGCGCGGCGTTTTTTCTTTAGATTCCGCGTTTGCCTTCTCTCTTCTTTCCCAAATTATTTGACCGGACTTGTTGATGTGTGTCCATGGCAACAAATGGAAGTGAAATAGTAGAATCTTGATCACTGTCCACAATGAGCCGTTGATCACATTCTGGTGTCCCCGTAGTTTGAATAAAATCAAAGTAGGTCATGCCAAGTACTAACCACGTTTTGTAAAACAATAGCGAACATAAGTACAAAGTTTATGTCAATATAAGTAAGAATGCTCCCGTGTGTTACCGCTGCCTCATTATGTGGGAAGTAAAGAATAGTGATACTGTGACCTTCCAGGCATGTCGTAAGAGGCGACTAAGGAGGTTGATCGATGGCTTGACAAGCTATCATTGTTATGGAAACAGAACCATAGATTTTAGAAGCAGTGATCTCTGCAATATGTGCCACTTCGACACGCAGGGGTTTCTGTTTTTGAGATTGTAGTTCTGCCGTATGTGCCGTCTTCGGCTCGAAAGGACAATAGACAGATAGATAGAAGTAAGAATGTGAGTTTATCTGTGCTTTATAGAGCCAATTCTGATCGACTGAAGTGAGTCATGGCCAGTAGACAAAAAGATGAATAGACGATTAGAGGCCACTAAGATGGGATTTCTGATAAAAATGTTGGAAGTTCACTGAACAGCTAAAAAAAAATACTCTCAAAGAGGCCAACACAAAAATGGAGCTTACATACAATCATCAGAAAGAAACAATCGATATTTCTCGGGCACACCATGAGAAGATGAAAGTTGGAGCACTTGGTTACAACTGGCAAAATACAGGGAAAAAGAGAGATCGCGCATAGCAAAGAGTGAAGATACTAGATAACTTGATGTATTGGCATGAAAAACTGTCACCAACAGAATTGATACGATGTACTATGGATAAAAAAAAATGTGGAAATATATGATCACCTACACCAACCGGTATGGCACATGATGATGATGATGATGATGATAGGTTGTTTTTTTTTTTTATTTCAAACAAAAAATGTATACCCTCGCCTCCCATCCTCGTTCACCATTCTTACTCGCATACTTTGACTTTTCTGTTATCGACCCAAATGAAGACAGCTGTCAACTCGACATTCATCACTTTGGTGCAGTTTTCCCATGGAAATAACCACGTTAAACCATGCGTTACACGCTTCACAAAGAAAGATCCGTAACCAATTCCCTTGTTTGAAATTGCCAGGAAAAGTGGCGTTTCACCAGCTACTCCCAACTAGTGGATGACCAGTGTGGATTCTTCCAAACTGGAACATTCTTAAGCTGTCTCCGACTGCTCGTTAGCGAGCCACCCATGAAAGGGCGTTGATTTGGCGCAGATACCCGTGTTGTAGTTTACAGATAACTGCAACGTTTTGGGCGTTTCGGCTCGGCACATCCGAAATCTGGAGTCTTAGGTAGATTTACGGGAAAGTTCAAGGTAGATTTTCAAGAAAGTTCAAGATAGATTTACAAAGAAGTTCGAGACAGATTTTAAAAGAAAGTTCAAGATAGATTTACAAAAACGTTCAAGATAGATTTACAAAAAAGTTCAAGATAGATTTACAAAAAAGTTCAAGATAGATTTACAAAAAAGTTCAAGATAGATTTACAAAAAAGTTCAAGATAGATTTACAAAAACGTTCAAGATAGATTTACAAAAAAGTTCAAGATAGATTTACAAAAAAGTTCAAGATAGATTTACAAAAAAGTTCAAAATATATACAACAAAAAAACGTTCAAGATAGATTTTTTAAGAAGTTCAGGATTGATTTACAAAAATGTGGAAGATAGATTTACGAGAAAGTCCAAGACAGATTTACAAAAAAGTTCGAGATAGATTTTTTTTAAATGTTCAAGATTATCAAACAATAAACGTTACGAGAACACCAGACCCAAGGGTTGACCACGAAAAAGTTGGATTGATGGTATATTAGAAACACAAAGAAATATAACGTATTGCGAAAGACAGCAAATTATGTGGCCTCTCGACGTTGAAAGCTAAATCAGGAAGGAAAGAAGAATAAGAAGAATACATCTATAAAGATGCCGTTCTCTTAATCGTTTTCTTTCCCCTTGCCTTCTATCATGACTTTCAGCGTGGTGATAATCAAGTTCCACAAGATTTCTCCCTCTACACATGAGCTAACTGGGAACTAAAGTAGAAAGTCATGCAAACCTAGAATTGCAATTTGCTGCCTAGAAGAGATGATATCCCATTTTTCTTATTAGACAGGAATTAGAGATCACTCAAAGAACCCCTACAAGGCGTTGCAGCCTTCAAGATAATATCACACACTCCGTCTGGCATCTGTGGAATGTACAGGCCCCCATTATTATCGTACCTGCTACAGGAGACCACAACCGGATATGAATTACGAGTTTAATATATGTATATATATATATATAAACAAATTGTTGATTGTGTTTAAAACGTTCATTAACTGGAGGTAACTCAGGGCGCTGCTAACGTTCAAAAAAAGAAACTGTAGTAAAATAAGTGTTAGAATAAATATATAAATGTAATATATAAACATAATAATAAAAATAAATGAAAGAAATGTTAGACATTATAGTGAAGAAAAGTAACAATAAAGGATTCTAGCAATAATAGCAAAAAGACAGAAGTAATGGTAGCAGCAATGAAAAAGACATCGCCGCAGTGCAAAATAAAGACAAATTTAACAATATTAAAACAGGTAAACGGATTTAAATATGTGGGAACAATGTTAACCTCAGATGGTAGCTGTACAACAGAGATGAGATGCAGAATAGCTCAGGCAAAAGCAGCTTTCCAAAAAATGGGGAAGATACTGTGCAATTTATTTTTGACAATCATCATCATTATCATCCTCATCATGTGCCATACCGGCTGGCGTAGGCGATCATGTCTTTCCACAATCTTCTATCCACAGTGCATCGTATCAGCTTTGTTGTTGACTGTTTTCCATGCCATGACACTCAGCTATCCAGCATTTTCTCTCTTTGTCGTCCGCGATCTCTCTTTCCTTTTATTTTGCAAGTTGCAACTACGTATTCCAACTTTCCTCTTCTCATGATGTGCCCGAAAAGTGTTGATTGTTTCTTTCTGATGTTTTTTTAAGAGCTCCCTTTTTGTGTTGGCCTCTTTGAAAATTTCCTCATTGGCCATTTTAGCTGTCCAGAGAACTTTCAACATTCTTCTGAGTAATCCCATCTCTGTGGCCTCCAATCGTCTTTTCATTTGTTTGTCTACTGTCCATGATTCGCTTCCATAGGTCAGAATTGGTTCTATATAGCACCGGTGAACTCTCTTTCTCACTTCTATTGACATAGATTTGTTGCATAAGATATTTTTCTTTTTCTGAAATGTTATTTTAGCCTGAGCTTTTCTGTTTTTTATTTCTGTGGTGCATCTGATGTTATTATTGTGCCCAAGTATTTGGCGCGGTTCACTTGTTTCAGATTTGTCCTGTTTATTTGTATGTTACACGATGGTGATGATTGTTTCTACACTCATTACTTCTGTTTTCTTACTATTCAGACTGAGACCTTTTTTGTTGCTTTCTTATTTTAACAATAATAACAAAAATGTTATGTAGAGCCAGTCTTAACATATAAGTGTGAATATGGACAATAGAAAAAAGAAATTACTGGAGGCATTAGAAATGTGGTTTCACAGAAAAATGTTGAGAATTCCATGGACAGCTTAAAAGAGTAATGATAACGTTCTGAAAGAGGCCAAAGCAAAAAAAAAAGAGTTAATTTCCAATACTAGGAAGGAACAATCATCATTTTTTGGCCATGTAATGAGAAGATAAGGGAGCCGCGATAGCTCAGTGGTTAGTAAACTGGACTACAAAGGACAAGAGGTAAGGTTCGATCCCAACCGACGGCTCCGGTTCATCCAGCCTTTAATGGGTACCGGATTTTTTTCTGGAAAAGTAAAGCGGCACGGGCGTAATGCCGACCACATTACCTCAAAAATCATGTGCCGAGGGTCTGTAAAATTTATGGTCACTAACACCATATTCCCTATACGCCACTTGGCGTGACGGGGACACTTTACTTTTGTTTTTTAATGAGAAGAGAACAGCTGGAATAAATTGTAACAACTGGGAAAATTGAGGGACGAAAAGATAGAGGAAAGCAAAGAGAAAAGATACCAGACAGCTTAAGAGAATGGCTTGGCAGAAGGTCAACAACAGAAATAATAAATAACTGTCGAGACGAAGTTCGTGGGGAGATATGATCACCTACGCCAGCAGGCATGGTACTTGATGATGATGTGTTGAAATAACGCATCCTATGTGTAATAATAAAAACAATAATGGTATTTGTCGTCCTGACAGACGGTTGGTAGCAAGCAATCATAATGATAAGTCAGTAGTTCGGTGAAATATTAGCGTCGTATGTTTAGGTGTGGTTCGCGATTGATTATTTGTTGATAAAATTAATCTCAGTGCTCTGTGGATAAGCCGATGTGTGCAAGGGTTGTTTTAGCAACAGATGCAGGTTATACACACTTGCAGTTCCTGCAAGTAGTTGCACAAACACACCTCAAATCTCATTCTCAGATGCCCTATTCTGTTCCCTCTGATTTAGAGCCTTTGTAATCACAGGACTTAAACCTTAAGAATTGTCGTATTTTCATTCTTCACGATATTTGTTTAGTAACTTGAGTGTCTCTCTTGTTTGTAGATGTTAACATTTCCTCTTTCTTTCTTGTTGTAGGCCAGGGCTAGACACAGCAGTCAGCAGCTCTACCTGTCTGCATGCGTTGTGGTGTATTTATAACATTTCTGCTCTGTTTCATGGTTCACGGCCTGTATGTCGTCCTAAGTCTGGTACACACTGTTCATCTCGTCTTTGTGTATGTGTTGACCCTTCGCTGTTGGTCTTAAAAAGGTGTTAAATAGGCATAGTTGCGTGTTGGCGCTGTTTACAAGATGCGATATCTGCGCCGTTAGACCCAGCTCATAAAATAATGAAAGGGCAGTGCTTGTCTAACGTTGTCACTCAAAGGTGCGGTAACTCTCAAACACAAATTACCGCGGCAGCACCTTATATCAATAATGTAATAAAAACATATTTTAACAGCATATTTAAAGTAAATTAATAAACTAATGTTTTGGGTATACGTTAAATAGGTCAGTGTCATTTTTAACCTGAATCAACTTCCATTGTGATATTTTATTCGGGTAACACAATGGGAAGAAAGAGCTTGTTTTATCCTTATTAGGTCTTCAAATCTGGGCACAAGTTTGGAAATTGCTATTCTAATCTCTCTCTCTCTCTCTCTCTCTCTCTCTCTCTCTCTCTCTCTCTCTCTCTCAGCGTCCACATGTGATCTGTATTTGGTTTTGATGGCTGCCAATGTTGAAAACTCGGTCTCACATAAGTTGGTAGTCGCAAACGGAGCTAAAACTCGTAGGACCTTCTTGCCTACATCTGGGTATTCTTGTTTGACAAAGCTCCAATGAAAAGAGGGAAAGAGAGATCTTGAGCGACATAGAGAAATAATATTAGCTTAACATTGTGGTAGAACAGTGGCGAAGTTGATGAGTTGTACTGTGGGTAGAGGTTTGTGGACAAACATCGCATACGCCAGACATGGCACTTGATGATGATAATTATAATTCTGGTGCTTGCAGAGCACCTGGGCTCGTGGAGCACCTGGGCTCGTGGAGCACCTGAGCTCGTGGAGCACCTGGGCTCGTGGAGCACCTGGGCTCGTGGAGCACCTGAGCTCGTGGAGCACCTGGGCTCGTGAAGCACCTGAGCTCGTGGAGCACCTCGGCTCGCGGAGCACAGTTTGACGACCTGTACTTTAGGGGATTATATCCCTTCTGTGACGTGGAAACCATTAAACAATATTTTTATTTGCAAAATTATTATTTTAAAGGGATGAATATAGATAGCACATTTGTGCACTTGATATAGAAAATAACACGTAGGTGCCGATACACCCTTCCCATCCCATACAGAGGAAGAGGTATGTTTACAACACTCGGAAAAGATGACAAATAATCAACAACAGGAAAAAAAATAAAGAACAATATATAGTCCGAAGCGGGATCGAACCTGTACTCCTTGGCACAGCGCCTTGCCATGAAAAGCCGAACGCTAGGGAACACTGCCAACTCGGCTAAATACAAAATTTAAATATTTGGGAACAATGTTAACCTCAGATGGCAGATGTACAGCAGAGGTGAGATGCAGAATGGCTCAGCTTTCCAAAAAATGAGGAAGATACTGTGAAGTAATGTAGTTAGCCGAGTTAGTAGTGTTCCCTAGCATTTGTCTTTTCGTGGCAAGGCGCAGTGCCAAGGAGCAGGGTTCGATTCTGCTTCGGACCATATATTGTTCTTTGTTTTTTTTTTCTGTTGTTGATTATTTGTCATATTTTCCGAGTGCTGTAAACATACCTCTTCCTCTGAACTGATTCGCTGATTATCAGACCGGAAGTTTACCGCTATAATAATATTCATGTACTATTATCTGGCTCCCTTCCCATCCCATCTCTGGACAAGGAAACTTCAAATAAAAATCGTCTTTATAGGTGTCCATGAAATACACACGCACTAAGAATTTTTTTGATTTTTTTTGTTCATGTTTCGAAATTTAAGAGGATGAAAATGGGTACCAAGTGTCGCTATTTTCAGTAGAAATAGTTTGTTTGCCCAGACTGTGCTCTAGATACATATCATCGATATCCCTAAACTGCTACACATAGAAAATATAAAGTGTGAGAGACCACGTAAACCACAATGCAGTGCTATAATAGCATGCTGAAGGATCGATCCAATAGGAAGGCGAAAACCACCAACGACACGCAGCCACACTTTTACTCCAGGACTTTTTTGTCTTAAAAATATGTTTATTGAAACGTTATCATCTCATCCTATAAAACGATAAAATGCTGAGATCTCCAGACGTCTGGCGCTCTCGTGTTTTTACATTTGTGGAATGAATATTATCTGTTTAATTATATTGTATCATCATATTTATCTAATGAGATTTGTTTTAAAAAAAAAAAACGGGGGCAGCAAGCCAGTTACGAGTTCCGTGATAGTTTCCAAAAGGGAAAAAAAAAAACATTATTACTCTTAATATACAAGTTGGTGACAACACCAGATCAAAGTGCCGACCATGAACAATAGGGATTGATGGAACAGTATAAATAGCATTAGGAAACAACAGCATGAGAAGTTGACAGAAGAGCAAATGATGGATTGATGGAACATTAGAAACTGTAGGAAACAACAGCATGAGAAGCTGACAGAAGAGCAAATGATGGATTGATGGAACATTAGAAACTGTAGGAAACAACAGCATGAGAAGCTGACAGAAGAGCAAATGATGGATTGATGGAACATTAGAAACTGTAGGAAACATATCAACAGAAGCTAACAGAAGAGCAAATGATGGATTGATGGAACATTAGAAACTGTAGGAAACAACAGCATGAGAAGCTGACAGAAGAGCAAATGATGGATTGATGGAACATTAGAAACTGTAGGAAACAACAGCATGAGAAGCTGACAGAAGAGCAAATGATGGATTGATGGAACATTAGAAACTGTAGGAAACATATCAACAGAAGCTAACAGAAGAGCAAATGATGGATTGATGGAACATTAGAAACTGTAGGAAACATATCAACAGAAGCTAACAGAAGAGCAAATGATGGATTGATGGAACATTAGAAACAGTAGGAAACATATCAACAGAAGCTAACAGAAGAGCAAATGATAGATTGATGGAACATTAGAAACAGTAGGAAACATATCAACAGAAACTAACAGAAGAGCAAATGATGGATTGATGGAACATTAGAAACAGTAGGAAACATATCAACAGAAGCTAACAGAAGAGCAAATGATGGATTAATGGAACATTAGAAACAGTAGGAAACATATCAACAGAAGCTAACAGAAGAGCAAATGATAGATTGATGGAACATTAGAAACAGTAGGAAACATATCAACAGAAGCTAACAGAAGAGCAAATGATAGATTGATGGAACATTAGAAACAGTAGGAAACATATCAACAGAAGCTAACAGAAGAGCAAATGATAGATTGATGGAACATTAGAAACAGTAGGAAACATATCAACAGAAACTAACAGAAGAGCAAATGATGGATTGATGGAACATTAGAAACAGTAGGAAACATATCAACAGAAGCTAACAGAAGAGCAAATGATGGATTAATGGAACATTAGAAACAGTAGGAAACATATCAACAGAAGCTAACAGAAGAGCAAATGATGGATTGATGAAACATTAGAAACAGTAGGAAACATATCAACAGAAGCTAACAGAAGAGCAAATTATGGATTAATGGAACATTAGAAACAGTAGGAAACATATCAACAGAAGCTAACAGAAGAGCAAATGATGGATTAATGGAACATTAGAAACAGTAGGAAACATATCAACAGAAGCTAACAGAAGAGCAAATTATGGATTGATGAAACATTAGAAACAGTAGGAAACATATCAACAGAAGCTAACAGAAGAGCAAATGATGGATTAATGGAACATTAGAAACAGTAGGAAACATATCAACCGAAGCTAACAGAAGAGCAAATGATGGATTGATGGAACATTAGAAACAGTAGGAAACATATCAACAGAAGCTAACAGAAGAGCAAATGATGGATTAATGGAACATTAGAAACAGTAGGAAACATATCAACAGAAGCTAACAGAATAGCAAATGATAGATTGATGGAACATTAGAAACAGTAGGAAACATATCAACAGAACCTAACAGAAGAGCAAATGATGGATTAATGGAACATTAGAAACAGTAGGAAACATATCAACCGAAGCTAACAGAAGAGCAAATGATGGATTGATGAAACATTAGAAACAGTAGGAAACATATCAACAGAAGCTAACAGAAGAGCAAATGATGGATTAATGGAACATTAGAAACAGTAGGAAACATATCAACCGAAGCTAACAGAAGAGCAAATGATGGATTGATGAAACATTAGAAACAGTAGGAAACATATCAACAGAAGCTAACAGAAGAGCAAATGATGGATTGATGGAACATTAGAAACAGTAGGAAACATATCAACCGAAGCTAACAGAAGAGCAAATGATGGATTGATGGAACATTAGAAACAGTAGGAAACATATCAACCGAAGCTAACAGAAGAGCAAATGATGGATTGATGGAACATTAGAAACAGTAGGAAACATATCAACCGAAGCTAACAGAAGAGCAAATGATGGATTGATGGAACATTAGAAACAGTAGGAAACATATCAACCGAAGCTAACAGAAGAGCAAATGATGGATTGATGGAACATTAGAAACAGTAGGAAACATATCAACCGAAGCTAACAGAAGAGCAAATGATGGATTAATGGAACATTAGAAACAGTAGGAAACATATCAACCGAAGCTAACAGAAGAGCAAATGATGGATTAATGGAACATTAGAAACAGTAGGAAACATATCAACAGAAGCTAACAGAAGAGCAAATGATAGATTGATGGAACATTAGAAACAGTAGGAAACATATCAACCGAAGCTAACAGAAGAGCAAATGATGGATTGATGGAACATTAGAAACAGTAGGAAACATATCAACAGAAGCTAACAGAAGAGCAAATGATGGATTGATGAAACATTAGAAACAGTAGGAAACATATCAACCGAAGCTAACAGAAGAGCAAATGATAGATTGATGGAACATTAGAAACAGTAGGAAACATATCAACCGAAGCTAACAGAAGAGCAAATGATAGATTGATGGAACATTAGAAACAGTAGGAAACATATCAACCGAAGCTAACAGAAGAGCAAATGATAGCTTGATGGAACATTAGAAACAGTAGGAAACATATCAACCGAAGCTAACAGAAGAGCAAATGATAGATTGATGGAACATTAGAAACAGTAGGAAACATATCAACAGAAGCTAACAGAAGAGCAAATGATGGATTAATGGAACATTAGAAACAGTAGGAAACATATCAACAGAAGCTAATAGAAGAGCAAATGATGGATTAATGGAACATTAGAAACAGTAGGAAACATATCAACAGAAGCTAACAGAAGAGCAAATGATGGATTAATGGAACATTAGAAACAGTAGGAAACATATCAACAGAAGCTAACAGAAGAGCAAATGATGGATTGATGGAACATTAGAAACAGTAGGAAACATATCAACCGAAGCTAACAGAAGAGCAAATGACAACAAAATATATTTTCCCTTCGAAGCTGAAAGGCAAACGAGAAAGGAAAGAAGAAGAAGAAAAGTTTCCAAGTTCATCAAATTGGGTTCATCACTTAGGTCACATATACGTTTGTCCCGACTCTTCGATTCGGCTGCCAGACAACAGCTTTCCAGTAACCTAGAATTAGCGTATGGCGCCGTAGGGTAAGGGTTGAAAAACATAGCGGAGAACCACCAAGCTTGATGAATTTCAGTTTACTCGTGGTCTTTACTTGTAAATAAACTGTTGTCGAAGGAAGAACTCGGCTCATATGGGAAATGTAACTCGTCGCATTCAGCAGTAGACATGGGGATTCTGTTCTTACTGTTTTTTAGCTGCAAAAGCGCAACAGACGTTTTCTTCTTTGACCGTGGTTCATGAAAACAGCATACAGTCTGTCGTTCTAGATTTATAAACTTCTCACGACAACTCTACATTAGCGTCCCCGAAAGTAACATTGCTCATTATGACATTTGTCTCTCTTCTGAAAATAGAAGGCTATTTTTTATTGGTCATTTCACGTTGCCGCAAAAATCACTGAAGGATGAAGAGATTGATTCACATTTATTGATCAATTGTCTGCTCTCTTCTCGAAAGTCACTCCTTTAAATGTAACATTTTGAACTGCTAGTATACCAAAGCCAAACTAACGCAAAGGCTCACTAATTATGCCGATCTTTAAGCAGACAAACTCATAACGCGAAGGCTGGCTTCTTTGATAGAGAGACGCTAAGGCAACACAGTTCTTTTTCATGTGGAAATCAAAGAGTTTTGAACTTTTGACTTTGCACCCAGGGAGTGTCGATCTTTGCGAACAATAATTTATCTTCATTATAAATTTGGCGCCAATAATAACTGATAATTATAATTACAGTAGCTTCTGGCTCATAAACTGAGAGTCTGAATATTTTATACTCGGAACCAAGAAAACCATGAAAGATCACCGAAACTTGTTGCGGCCTGTTTTGATTAAGGAAAAAAAAAAACATGCTTTTATTGCTAGTTTAACAATTGTAAACGTAACGCCAGTTTAATTATACTTCTATTGTTGTATTTTAGTGGTTTTTTCCTCATTTAAATAATTCACCAGCTTAATAAACCTGGGGAAGGGGGACTGTTGTCATATTGGGAATGTTCAACCATCTGTACAGGTAACTGCTTTGAAATAATAACAGAAGCTTATTAAAATTGATATCAACCGGCAGGGCAGTAATTACAAGAAAGAAGATTTTGCTTTAGAAATTATTCCCCTTATAATGCACGCTAGTGGGAGTGTCGGTGTGTGTGTGTGTGTGTGGAGGGGGGGAAATCAAACAGGGCGGTTCTTTGTCTTTGTTGCCAAGGATGATCCAAACAGCTGATAAAATATAAAAACAAACAACTATCTTTATATTATAATAAAAAAAAACGGAATATGTCTTTAAATAGAACAATGTATGTTGTCCACAAAGACAGAGCTGAAAGCCTGAACGTAAAACGGTTGCCTGTTCATTACTGCCATTTTAATTGTGTTTGCAAATTTGAGCTGTAAATTGAAAAAAAAAGAGATTGATTTTCTTGTTAGATGAATGAAGACAATCATGTCGCCCGCCGACATAATGACAATAGAACAAAGAAGTATGTGTTAGCACTCGGAAAAATTGACAGACAAACAACAATAGAAAAAAACGAAGAACAATATATGGTCCGAAGTGGTTACAATAGAAAAAAAACGAAGAACAATATATGCATATTGTTCTTCGTTTTTTTCTATTGTTGTTTGTCTGTCAATTTTTCCGAGTGCTAACACATACTTCTTTGTTCTATTATTCCCTATTATCGCCTCGGAAGTTCCCCATATAATAATATTTATGTATTATTATTTGTACCCACGACATAATGACAAGTATGATGGTTGATAAAGGTGAAGTACGAGACCTCAATCGCCGTCTTAGCACGCCAGTTTCCACCCATATGTGCTCGGCCGCCTGTCCAGAAGTGCTCGGAAACGTCTGGATATTGCAGCTTCAAGCATCGAAACTCACGATTCCTCACCTTCTTAGAGTACTATACCCCGGTACCAATTTCTCGCAGGGCTAGGTCGACCGCGGGGGTATTTTTTTTAGTCTAGCAGCAAGACAATTGATGTTGCTTCCAGCTGGAATCGAACACGGGTTGTCCGAACGTCGGTAGCCTAGTCGGGTGGTTGTCCGAACGTCGGTAGCCAAGTCGGGTGGTTGTCCGAACGTCGGTAGCCTAGTCGGGTGGTTGTCCGAACGTCGGTAGCCTAGTCGGGTGGTTTTCCCAACTTGGCTACCGTGGCGGCCTCCCCTCCCCCCACTTCGCATGCTTTAAAGATGACAAAGAACAAAGAAGAAACTAAATCATCGGTATCTCTCTCTCTCTCTCTCTCTCTCTCTCTCTGCGATCAGGACTCAGTCAGAGTAGGATTCCAGACTCTCACATGGAGTCAGCTGTCAGGTTAAGTGTGTTGATGGCCCCCACAGACAGAACATCACAACTAGAGTCTGCCAGATCCACTCTGATTGAACACCCGTTAAAACGTTGCACTTTTTCTGCGCCAGTGGCCCAGCGCATCCGATTTCAGCCAGCATTTTATTCAGGTTTGCATTCCTTAGCCTTTGATTGTCCCCAATCTTCCTGCAAGGCAGCAGATGATCTTTTCTGTAGGGGGATTCTGCCCTTAAACGGTCGGCCTTCCCAGGTTTACGAGCACCGTCTGCCCGAGTCACTAGAGGTGACTAACACAGCCATGCGACTTGTAATGTGAGGAAACTGCAACAAGGAACGCTTTTCGTGCATAGCTTTCAATTGTTCCTGCAACCTATCCCCATATACCGGTAAGTCACGTCCTCTTAAAAATGATGATCGTCGTAGCACTAGATGATGTTAGGCCATCGTTGATGACTCCAATTCCGAACATATAGACACACAGTCAGACGTCAAATTATCCCCGTCACACATCAAACAGCAAACCGTCAGATTTGCGCACGGCCGGTTTAGGGAACCATTACGATGACCAAGTCATTATCTATAAAGCCGACTTTTTTTCTTCTCTTTATCTCATTTATAGGGAGCCGCGATGGCTCAGTGGTTAGTGAACTAGATTACTAAAGACAAGAGGTCGGGTTCGGTTCTGATCGACGGCAATTAAATTAAACGGGTACCTATTTTGTTCCGGGAAAGTAAAGCGGCATGGGCGTTATACTAACCACATTACCCCAAAAATAATGTGCTGGAGGTCTGTAAACATTATGGTCACTAACACCATGGCTAATGCATACAAGAAGAAGAAATAAAGATGAGTATAAGAGATTAAATAAAGAAATTGTAGTAAAATGCAATGAAGCAAAAGAAGCATGGCTCAAAGAGAGATGCAAAGAGATGGAAATGCAACAAAAAGGAGATGCTAAAGCTATATACAAACAAATTGAGGAATTAACAGGAAGAAAAACGCAATCAAAAACTATCTCGATCGTCTGGCTTGGCAAAGTACGTTCTGCAGGGAACTGTGGAAGGAGAGAAGGAGATATAGACAGAGACATCGATGGAAAGATAACATCAAAGAATGGGCAGGTCTTTGCTTCGCGGATTGCAAGCTAGTTGTAGAAAGTTGATGAAGCAATCAGCAATTCCCCAACGACCAACTGGGTTATGTGACGAATAAGTCCAAGATTTATACTACATCCATTCTCTACTTATGTCATACATGAACATATGTATACGTGAACTAAAAACATCAACTTTCATTGCATTGCCTAAAAAGAATGGTGCAGTTGAATGCAGTGACTTTAGAACAATAAGCCTAATGAGCGAGGTAACAAACATTTTACTAAAAAGTTATACAAGGAAGGATTCAGAATAAAATTAATAATGAATTAGATGAGCAGCAATTCGGATTCAGGAAAAACAGTGGAACAAAAGAAGCCATATTCAGCATGAGGACATTGATTGAAAAGTACATAGAAGTAAACAAACCAATATATGCCTGCTTCATAGACTACACTAAAGCATTTGATAGAATACACCATAATCAACTTATAGACTGCCTGAAAGATATAAATCTGGATGACACAGACATACGACTGATATGTAATTTGTACTGGGAGCAAACAGCAATAATAAAATATAACAAGGAGAACTCTACAGCCATTGATATAAAAAGAGGAGTAAGACAAGGATGCATCCTATCACCAAGCTTGTTCAATGTATACACTGAGAAAATCTTTAAAAACATCACAGAGATGCCAGGCCTAAACATTAATGGGAAGATAATCAATAACCTAAGATATGCTGACGATACTGTTCTACTAGCAGAAAATCCTAAAGATCTACAACAATTACTTAATGTAAATAAACATGACAAGCAAAAAATATGGACTAGATATGAATATCAAAAAGACTAAAACTTTGAACTTAAACAAAGAAAATTATCGAGACCTACAATTAAATATAAAAGTTGAAGGAATACATCTGGAGACAGTCCAGAGCTACAACTACCTTGGACATACTATAACCAATGATGGAAAATGTAAAACTGAAATAAACAAAAGAATAGGTATGGCAAAAAGTAATTTCAATGCCATGAAAAATATACTAACGTCAAAACAAATAACATCAGGGTTAAAACTAAGAATAGCAAAATGTTACATCTTCTCAATATTCCTGTATGGTGCAGAAACATGGACATTAGACAAGAAAACAGAACAGAAAATTGAAGCCTTTGAAATGTGGATTTATAGAAGAATAGGTAGATTTGGATGGAAAGAAAAGAAAACAAACGATGAAGTTTTAAAACAACTGAAAATAAAAAGAGAACTACTAAACACAATTAGAGCAAAAGAAATGAAATTTTTGGGTCATGTTAAAAGACACAACAGCCTAATAAAAGTAATATTGGAAGGGAAAATACAAGGTTAAAGAGGCAGCGGCAGACCAAGACTAACTTGGACGAGTAACATCAAAAGATGGACAAGTCAGCCTATGACAATTTGCACCATCAAAGCAAGAGACAGAGTGGAATGGCGCTCCATGGTAGCCAACCTTCGATGCGGAGACGGCACTCAATGATGATGACATGTTATTTCTATGCTTCTTCTCGTCACTCTGGTTGCTCTCCTCAAATATCTCGTTTATGTAGTAACTAACGTTTTCTTATGACTTATAAGTGTCCACGCTTTGCGCTGGTGGCATAACATTGGAATAGATTGTTTAATGAAAGGGTTTTTTTAAACAAATGTGCACTGTTTTGTCGTGTTCGACATAAACTAACCTGATTCCATCTGTTTTTTGTTTCCTTTATTTATTTTGCCATCTTCGAATAATTTTTATTTCTAGATATTTGACATGAGTTACCTGTTTTATATATTGGCACTAGACAGATGTGTTTAATGTCTATTTATCTCTTCCTGTTGCCTTTTTTGTGTGTTTTTCCTCGGTGCTGTTTTGCATATTGTTTGTCTTGCATTACTGGTTCAGGCACATGGTGTGATAATATGAATGTTTAACTTTATGAAACATAAAGAAAGATTTACTTTTACAGCATATACATAAAGATACATATATTTCTATATAATGTGAATGTTCAAATTTATTCTTAATTTGTAATATGGGTGTCTGGGTTGTCTGGAGGTAATACGTTGGACTCTGAGCAAGTATGTCACATGTTCAAATTACCACAGGCAGTGAGAATATTTCTCTTCCAACCCGTGGTGTCGTATTAGTTGTTTCCGCCCCTGGTCTCTGGGTAGTAAGATCCGATGTTTAGTCCTCTCTTGGTAGTAAGATTCGATGTCTAGTCCTCTCTGGGTAGTAAGATCCGATGTCTAGTCCTCTCTGGGTAGTAACATCCAATGTCTAGTCCTCTCTGGGTAGTAACATCCAATGTCTAGTTCTCTCTGGGTAGTAAGATCCGATGTCTAGTCCTCTCTGGGTAGTAACATCCAATGTCTAGTCCTCTCTGGGTAGTAACATCCAATGTCTAGTTATCTCTGGGTAGTAACATCCGATGTCTAGTCCTGTCTGGGTAGTAACATCCGATGTCTAGTCCTCTCTGGGTAGTTAGATCCGATGTCTAGCCCTCTCTGGGTAGTAAAATCCTATTTCTAGCCCTCACTGTGTAGTAAGATGCGATGTCTAGCCTTCTCTATGTAGTAAGATCCGAGATCTAGCCTTCTTTGGGTTGTAAGATCCGATGTCTAGCCCTCTCTAGGTAGTAAGATCCGATGTCTAGCCCTCTCTAGGTAGTGAGATCCGATGTCTAGCCCTCTCTGGGTAATAAGATCCGATGTCTAGCCCTCTCTATGTAGTGAGGTTAGATGTCTAGGCCTCTCTGGATAGTGAGACCCGATGTCTAGCTCTCTCTCTGGGTAGTGAGATCCGATGTCTAGCTCTCTCTCTGGGTAGTGAGATCCCATGTCTAGCTCTCTCTCTCTCTCTCCCTGAGTGGTGAGATCCGATGTCTAGCCTTCTTGGAAACGGCTAAAAAAACATTAGCTCTTGCGTGAACTCTGCGCACGTTAATAACCCTTGGCAGTTACAAATTGAAAAAAAAAGTAAGCTAAATGACCTCTTTCCGGGTAAAATTGCTAGAAAAAAAATACAACACAACAAAAACGTCAGACTCACGACAGTAAAAATGTGAGCATCTGTGAGGTCGATGGATTCCTGCCTGTTTGGCGAGGAACACAAGCTCACATTGAATGTTTACTTGGAATAAAACAGTTATTGGCGAACATTTCAGTCTTTGAAGATGAGCCCATGCCTGCTGGGTTTTTTTTAAAGTGGTTAACATCTGGTGAGCGCAAATAAACAAAGAATATATAAGTAAAAAGTTATGGTCACTCCCTCCTCTTCCCTGCCTTTCTATGCGGATGAGGAATATGGTGTTAGTGACCATATTTTTTCTATGAACACGGCACATTTTTTTAGTAATGTGGTCAGTATCACACAAGGCCGCCTTTACTTCCTAGAAAAATCTCTGATACCCTTTTTAGAGGCTGGGTGAACCTCGAAGCTTTGTCTTCTTTTTCTTCTTTTTCTATATTTCAACTCCCCGTGGAGCACAGGTCTTCAACAAATACTTTCAAAGCCGTTCTGTTTCTTGCCATTCTTTTAAGATTGTTATATCTTCCCCGTCATCTTCATCTCTGCTACCATTTGTCTTCTCTAAGAATATTTTGGTCTTCCTCTTTGTCTCTTCTCCTGGGGATTCCAAAAAAAAAAATGGGTCTGTCGTGTAATGCTCTCAAAATCGGGGGCCTCGGTTGCCTAGTTGGGAAAACCACCCGACTGGGGTACCGACGTTCGGACAACCCGTGTTCGATTCCCGCTGGAAGCAGTGCGAGTTGTACTCGTGGTTGGAAAAAAAAACACCCCCGCGGTCGACCCAGCCACTCGCAGAAATGGGTACTAGGGTAGTACTCTGGGAAGTATCGTGAGTTTCGATGCTTGAAGCGACACTATCCATAAATCTCCGAACACTTCTGGATAGGCGGCCGAGCACATATGGGTGGAAACTCGCGTGCTAAAACGCCGGTTCAAGTCTCGTACTTTACTTTACTTTACTCCCAATTGGCTTCTGCAGTTTTGTGCCTATCCAGCGCTATCGTCTATGTGGTATCTCTTTGTCCATTGGTATTTAACTGGCACTTTCCATAATTCTACGTTAATGATTTTGTCCTACCATTTCCATCCATTTATTCTGCGCAAGCATCCATGAATGAAGGTCTGTATCCTGAGCCTTGTCGGTGCGAGAACAAATCCTTTACATCTGGGGATCGAATCTGCGAGTACCCTAACCCCTCAGTCACCCAGACTCCGTATAACATTTGTAGAGTGTCAAAATTGCAACCAAAAGTAAAATGAAATGTATTCCCAAGAAATATTAATATTTTGGCATTCTGTACTTGATGTGCAAAACAGCATAGCACGGACAGCAAGTTTGTGACGTGCGTGATTCTGTCACCGCTGCCCCGGAGCCATCACAAATTTCCATTCATCTTTTCTGTGTGCGATTCACACAAAGATACGAAACTTTACAACCCCCAGCTTTATTGTAAACGGCGACTTCTCGCGGCACGCATTGCTGATATCTCCCAGATGATGTATGGTTGTCTGGTCGTGTTAAAATACCCCGGCACCTTCTCGGGAACACGGAATGCCCTGTAATCAACATGTGACATCGTTTGGTCCATTCAATTTCTCTTTATTTAATAATACAACCCGCTTTACCACACCCGGGTTGCACTACCCCTGACGCAGTACGCGCCAACTCTATCTGCCGGTCTTCTCAAATCACAGTGCTAGGAGATTGCCTTAGATCTCTCCTAATGATTCCCTACCTATTGTGGAAGTCACACAACCAAGTCCCATGTCTTTGTGGATTTCTCGAGTGCCGTGTAAATACCTTTGTTCCTGAGGTATCTATGCGTGTTTGTGGCCAGCTATAGATTTACTAGGGCCCGCGGACAAAAAATAACGTGGGAAGACTCGAACAACTAGCGTGACGTTATCAACTATGGGAGCTATAGACGGCTGACTTTACCTACAACCACCCCTGCTCGCAAAGTTGGAAACGTCATGGCAGACAAATAATAATAAATGAATATTATCATGGAGGGAGACTACCGAGGCGATAGATGGCCGAATCATTTCAGGGGAAGAGTTATGTTTATAATACTTGGAAGGAAAAAAAAAAAGAAGAAACAATCAACAACAGAAAAATAACAATAAAAATAGATAGTCAGAAGCAGGATGGAACTTGAAATAAGCAGCTGATCTATCACATCGGAAGTTTCCCTCCATAATACTATCCATTTATTATTATTTGTCTCCAGTCTAATCCTCTGGAAACTACTATTCGTACTGTTTCGTCCTATAACTCTTTGTCTGCAACGCAAGTATTCAACCCTGCCATATCTGGGAGATACTTGTCTTAATAGGAAAATACAGATATACAATTTATTCCCGAGATGTGTTTGTAACCCTATGCTATGAGTACACATGCGTGAAAGACATCACCAATGATAGCTACTTGTTTAGGTAGCATAGTTGGCCGTGTGCTCTAGTGTTTGATTCTCGTGGCAAGGCGCTGTGTCGAGGGGTATAGGTTCGATCCTGCCTGGGGCTGTCTTTTGTTCTGTGTTATTTTTTCTGTTGTTGATTATTTTTTTTTCCCGAGTGTTGTAAACATACCTATTCCCCAGAATTGATTAGCTGAAAAACTCATGCTAATTTTGATTTTTCAGGAATTTTCTCTTAGTCCACAGTGGCCTAAGTAAATCTATAGCTGGTTGTGGCTTGTCTCACGCCTCGACATTTTCACAATAAACAGTGGTTCCCTTTTTATTATTATCTTAGTCTATTCCTAATAATCAATGGTTCCCTTTTTATTATTATCTTAGTCTATTCCTAATAATCGATGATTCCCTTTTTATTATTATCTTAGTCTATTCCTAATAATCGATGATTCCCTTTTTATTATTATCTTAGTCTATTCCTAATAATCAATGATTCCCTTTTTATTATTATCTTAGTCTATTCCCAAAATGAATTATTTTATTTCCTGAAAAAAATAGTGCTGGTAAAGAAAAGGTTACTCTGAATTTGAACTATTTATTAATTCGTTATTTGACTATTCTATTAAGAGCTTCCGTACAACTGTAATCAACATCATGTGCACTGCCTGCTGGTTTAGGCGACAATGTCTTTTCTTTTGTTTTCTAATGTATCAATTCTGCTGTTGAAGTATGAATTGATTGCTCATTTTGATTGTTAGTAAAACACAATAGATTGAGACAAAGCTAATAATTGTTGAAGACAAATGCCTAAGAAAGATAGTCTGTGTAAAATGTAATGAATTCAAGACTATTACAGAGTAGAAATAATGGAAACAGCCATGAAATCAACGATCTCATTCACAATTAGGAAAAGAGGATGGCCATATGTCGGACTCGTCTTGTGAAGAGACAAGAGACTTCCAAAACAGGCTCGTCTGTGGGAAACATCAGGACAACAGAAAAAAAAGAGGAAGAGCTAGAGAGACACTGAAAAGAGCACTAATAAGAACAGTAAAGTTGGCAGGCATAAACTTATTTGATATGATCGCTAACGGTAGAGACGCGTGGCATCAAACATCACGAGCCCTAATGTGACGACACCACGAGACCTATGTGACGTCACCACGAGCCCTAATGTGACGACACCACGAGACCTATGTGACGTCACCACGAGCCCTAATGTGACGACACCACGAGCCCTAATGTGATGTCACCACGAGCCCTAATGTGACGTCACACGAGCCCTAATGTGACGTCACCACGAGACCTAATGTGACGTCACCACGAGCCCTAATGTGACGTCACCACGAGCCCTAATATGACGACACCACGAACCCTAATGTGACGTCACCACGAGCCCTAATGCAACGACACCACGAGCCCTAATATGACGACACCACGAGATCTATGTGACGTCACCACGAGCCCTAATGTGACGTCACCATGAGCCCTAATATCACGACACCACGAGCCCTAATATGACGACACCACGAGACCTATGCGACGTCACCACGAGCCCTAATGTGACGTCTAGCGAAGCTTGAAGGATCAAGATGTCCTCTAATGTTCTCCTGTAAAGCACATTTATGTGACATTTGTCAGTTTTATTGCCAATGAGTGGAGTTTGTGAGGATGTCTTTTTTGCGTTCAACCATGTTCAGAATTATATAGTCTCATTCTGACTGATGATTTCATTGCCAATCCATTTTAAAAATAAATTGACGTAATTTTTAAGACACACATCACCCCCCCCCCCCCTTTTTCCGAAACTACGACCAACAAGTATCTTATTCAACCTTGTCTGCTAATTTAAAACTAGGCGAGAAATCGCACCTTGATCGTTCCTCAAGTTTTAAGAATAGTCCCAGTGCCTTGCTCTGCCTTCTGCGTCCTCGCTGTAGTGCTTGTGTTCTCAAGTATCCCACGGGCGTGTGGATTCACAAGTTTTGTCTGAAACAGGTGGGAAGATGGACTCATGGAGTTTAAACACTCAAAAAATGTGTGTAAAGCTCGTGTGGTGATGGGAGAGTATGAAAGGACGAGTCCCCAATTTTACCATGTAATTATGGGCTAGACCCTGGCCCAGCGACCTGGCCCTGTGTCTGTAACTAGAAACGATTAGTCTATCTCGCATTGCTCTGGGCTAGAACGGCTAACACGAAAGGGTTTCTAACAAGAAACAGGGTTAAGAACTATTCTCCGGGATACGGTTACAGAACAAGACACAGGCTGCCGGCAAGAAGACTTTGTGTGGGAAACAAGCTACAGAAGCAATGGGAATAGTTTGAACGACGAAGGTGCGGGTAGTCAAGTACCTTCTACACACAAATATGCAAGGTTTCTTGCCTGTTGCAAAAATGATAACAGTCAACGAAGTTTCTGAACCGACTGGTTTCTGACAAGCTAGCTATCAGCTCAGCTGATTGATTTCTGACAAGCTAGCTATCAGCTCAGCTGATTGATTTCTGACAAGCTAGCTATCAGCTCAGCTGTGAATGGACACGCTAACTGTCGGCTCAGCTGTGAATTAATACGCTAACTGTCGGCTCAGCTGTGAATTAACACGCTAACTCTCGGCCCAGCTGTGAATGGACACGCTAACTGTTGGCTCAGCTGTGAATTAACACGCTAACTCTGGGCTCAGCTGTGAAAGGACACTTTTACTGTCGGCTCAGTTGTAAATGGACACCCTAACTGTCGGCTCAGCTGTGAATGGACACCCTAACTGTCGGCTCAGCTGTAAATGGACACCCTAACTGTCGGCTCAGCTGTGAATGGACACCCTAATTGTCGGCTCAGTTGTAAATGGACACCCTAACTGTCGGCTCAGCTGTGAATTAACATGCTAACTGTCGGCTCAGCTGTGAATTAACATGCTAACTGTCGGCTCAGCTGTGAATTAACACCCTTACTGTCGGCTCAGCTGTGAATTAACATGCTAACTGTCGGCTCAGTTGTAAATGGACACCCTAACTGTCGGCTCAGTTGTAAATGGACACCCTAATTGTCGGCTCAGTTGTAAATGGACACCCTAACTGTCGGCTCAGCTGTGAATTAACATGCTAACTGTCGGCTCAGCTGTGAATTAACATGCTAACTGTCGGCTCAGCTGTGAATGAGTTTGTGACACGTTAGCAGCCAAGTCGACGTCAAAATGACGTAAAATTAACAGTCAACTGCTATGTCAATGAGTTCATAAAATGTTAACAGTTAGCTCCGATGTCAATGAGTTCATAAAATGTTAACAGTTAGCTCCGATGTCAATGAGTTCATAAAATGTTAACAGTTGGCTCCGATGTCAATGAGTTCATAACATGTTAACAGTTAGCTCCGATTTCAATGAGTTCATAAAATGTTAACAATTAGCTCCGATGTTAACGAGTTCATAAAATGTTAACAGTTAGCTCCGATGTCAATGAGTTCATAAAATGTTAACAGTTAGCTCCGATGTCAATGAGTTCATAAAACGTTAACAGTTAGCTCCGATGTCAATGAGTTCATAAAACGTTAACAGTTAGCTCCGATGTCAATGAGTTCATAAAACGTTAACAGTTAGCTCCGATGTCAATGAGTTCATAAAACGTTAACAGTTAGCTCCGATGTCAATGCGCTCATAAAACGTTAACAGTTAGCTCCGATGTCAATGAGTTCATAGAATGTTAACAGTTAGCTCCGATATCAATGCGTTCATAAAACGTTAACAGTTAGCTCCGATGTCAATGAGTTCATAGAACGTTAACAGTTAGCTCCGATGTCAATGAGTTCATAAAACGTTAACAGTTAGCTCCGATGTCAATGAGTTCATAAAACGTTAACAGTTAGCTCCGATGTCAATGAGTTCATAAAACGTTAACAGTTAGCTCCGATGTCAATGGGTTCATAAAATGTTAACAGTTAGCTCCGATGTCGATGAGTTCATAGAACGTTAACAGTTAGCTCCGATGTCAATGAGTTCATAAAATGTTAACAGTTAGCTCCGATGTCAATGAGTTCATAAAACGTTAACAGTTAGCTCCGATTTCAATGAGTTCATAAAACGTTAACAGTTAGCTCCGATGTCAATGAGTTCATAAAACGTTAACAGTTAGCTCCGATGTCAATGAGTTCATAAAATGTTAACAGTTAGCTCCGATGTCAATGAGTTCATAAAACGTTAACAGTTAGCTCCGATGTCAATGAGTTCATAAAATGTTAACAGTTAGCTCCGATGTCAATGAGTTCATAAAACGTTAACAATTAGCTCCGATGTCAATGAGTTCATCAAATGTTAACAGTTAGCTCCGATGTCAATGAGTTCATCAAATGTTAACAGTTAGATCCGATGTCAATGAGTTCATAAAATGTTAACAGTCAATTCCGATGCTAATGATTTATTAACCTGAAAACATTCATCACAGTAGTAAACAAGCCGCGATAGCTCAGTGGTTAGTGAACTGGACTACCACGGACAAGGGGTAGGGTTCGATCCCAACCGACGGCTCCGTGTTCACCCAGCCTTAAATGGGTACCTGATTTTTTCTGGGAAAGTAAAGCAGCACGGGCGTAATACTGACCACATTACCCCAAAAATCATGTGCTGAAGGTCTGTAAAATATAGGGTCACACCATATTTCCCTATACGCCACTTGGCGTGACGGGGGTACTTTACTTTACAGTAGTAAACAGCTTAGACAGTCAGTTATTGACAAGCTGATATTAGACTATTCAGCTATTGATAGGTTTTTGATACGCTGTCAATTTAGTTCTTAATGTGTTTAGCTGTTAATGGGGATGATATGCTGTTTGTCATCTCGGCTGATAATGGGTTCTTGATCGATGTTCGTAAACCACCTGTGAACTGGTTCTCGACACACTAAGTCATCTTTTAATTGGATCTTGACACGCTAACTGTCAAATCAGCTTTTAATTTATTCTTGACACACAAACCGACAAAGTCATATGTGAAAGGAAGAATGTTTTAACATCTACTGTAAATGTGGATGGACCTGATTGACAAACATTCGTGCAATAAAGCCGTACACTTAAAATGTAAATATGTCTCTGAAGTTAACAGTCAGTTCAGATAAGAAAGACCACATATAAATAATTGACGATATTTATTCAAGACTCTTTATTCATACAGTACTGCTGTTAATGAGTTCTTGGCTCGCGCTGTTTGTGAATGTAGATCGTTGGGGCAGATTCATTTCACGGTCTAACATTTGGTTTGATTATAAATATATGTTAGTGTTTAGCGTTGATTTATATGTAAATGTGATCTTAGACAGGTGTGGTCTTAGACAGATGTGATCTTAGACAGATGTGATCTTATTCAGTATGATCTTTCTTTGACAAGTGTGATCGTAGACAGGTATGATCTTAGACAGGTGTGATCTTAGACAGGTGTGTTCTTAGACAGGTGTGGTCTTAGGCAGATGTTGCTTCAATGCAATGAGGCTTTTGTCTGTTTACTTCCCGCCGTTAATCCTGAAACCCCTCATGGATGTGACTAACTCATTTACGTGGAACCCCTCATGGATGTGACTAACTCATTTACCTGGAACCCCTCATGGATATGACTAACTTATTTACCTGGAACTCCTCATGGGTTGACTAACTCATTTACCTGGAACTCCTCATGGGTGTGACTAACTCATTTACCTGGAACCCCTCATGGGTGTGACTAACTCATTTACCTGGAACTCCTCATGGATATGACTAACTCATTTACCTGGAACTCCTCATGGATATGACTAACTCATTTACCTGTAACTCCTCATGGATATGACTAACTCATTTACCTGGAACTCCTCATGGATGTGACTAACTCATTTACCTGGAACCCCTCATGGATATGACTAACTCATTTACCTGGAGCCCCTCATGGTTTGACTAACTAATTTACCTGGAACCCCTCATGGATGTGACTAACTCATTTACCTGGAACCCCTCATGGATGTGACTAACTCATTTACCTGGAACCCCTCATGGATGTGACTAACTCATTTACCTGGAACCCCTCATGGATGTGACTAACTCATTTAGCTGCCTAATTAACCGATGTCTGCCGTAGATCAGCGAAATTGATCTGATACTGCAGTCAAGTCACTTATGTCTAAATCACAAAAGAAAGCGTGTCACCACAGAGAAGCAATGTAGAGAAAAATGCTTGGAGTAACTAGAAAAGACATGAGCCGCGATAGTTCGGTGGTTAGTGAACTGAACTACAAAGGACAAGAGGTAGGGTTAGATCCCAACCGACGGCTTCCAGGTTCACCCAGCCTTAAACGGGAACCGGATTTTTTTCTGGGAATGTAAAGCGGCACGAGCGTAAACCGATCACATTACCCCAAAAATCATGTGCTGAAGTTCTGTAAAATGTATGGTTACTAACACCATATTCCCTATATGCCACTTGGCGTGACAGGGGCTCTTATGTTATCTTTACTACCAATAAAGACAAAGTCAAAGATGATAATACAAGAGAAAGAGTAGACATTGAGCCAATCCTAAACTTCATAAAGAAACAACAAATAAAGTGGTTTTCCCGTCTAGATAGAAAGCCGTGTAATTTCTAACTGTAGTAACATATATATATATATATATATATATATATATATATATATATATATATATATATATATAAGATATATTAACATATATTAAAAGAGGAGAAGAAAAAATAGCAAGAGGCACACTCAGCATAAGATGGACAGACAACATCAAAGGCGCTACAACAACATCAGTTGACAAGCTGTGTGGGCCGTAGGAAGGGCGAGAACCAGAACTGTGAATCTCCCTTGACAATTGAATTGGGTGCAAGTTGAAGTGAAGAAAGAGAAAGAAATGCTGTGAACATGTTTCTAGTAGGAAGAAGAGAGTTATAAGAGAAAAATGTCCGATTACCGCTTGAAGGTATAGAGAGGATAATGTGTACATCACTTTTATTTTTTATTACATTGTTATTGTTCTCACTTATAACTTGTATCATCACTTATTTTGTTGTTGTTCTCACCTATCACTAGTATCATCACCTTCATTTGTTATCGCACTCACCTATCACTAGTATCATCACCTTCATTTGTTATCGCTCCCACCCATCACTACTATCATCACCTTCATTTGTTATTGCTCTCAAATATCACTGCTATCATCACCTTCATTTGTTATTGCTTTCAACTATCACTACTATCATCACCTTCATTTGTTATTGCTCTAAAATATCACTGCTATCATCACCTTCATTTGTTATCGCTCTCACCTATCATTACTATCATCACCTTCATTTGTTATTGCTCTCACCTATCACTAGTATCATCACCTTCGTTTGTTATTGCTCTCACCTATCACTAGTATTATCACCTTAATTTGTTATTGCTCTCACCTATCGCTGGTATCATCACCTTCATTTGTTATTGCTCTCACCTATCACTGCTATCATTACCATCATTTGTTATTGCTCTCGTCTATCACTACTTTCAACACCTTCATTTGGTATTACTTTCATCTGTCACTGCTATCATTACCTTCATTTGTTATTGCTCTCTTCTATCACTAGTATCATCACCTTCATTTGTTATTGCTCTCATCTATCACTGGTATCATCACCTTCATTTGTTATTGCTCTCACCTATCACTGGTATCATCACCTTCATTTGTTCTTGCTCTCACCTATCACTGTATCATCACCTTCATTTGTTATTGCTCTCACCTATCACTGGTATCATCACCTTTATTTGTTATTGCTCTCACTTTTCACTAGTATCATCACCTTCATTTGTTATTGCTCTCACTTTTCACTAGTATCATCACCTTCATTTTTTATTGCTCTCACCTATCACTGGTATCATCACCTTTATTTGTTATTGCTCTCACTTTTCACTAGTATCATCACCTTCATTTGTTATTTCTCTCACTTTTCACTAGTATCATCACCTTCATTTGTTATTGCTCTCACTTTTCACTAGTATCATCACCGTTATTTGTTATTGCTCTCACTTTTCACTGGTATCATCACCTTCATTTGTTATTTGCTCTCATCTATCACTACTGTCATCACCTTTAATTGTTATTGCTCTCACCTATCAGTAGTATCAACATCATCATTTGTGATTGCTCTCACCTATCACTACTATCATCACCATTTTTTGTATTGCTCTCACCTATCACTAGTATCATCACCATTTTTTGTATTGCTCTCACCTATCACTACCATCATCACCATTTTTTTTATTGCTCTCATATATCACTACCATCATCACCATTTTTTACTGCTCTCATCTATCACTAGTATCATCACCTTCATTTGTTATTGCTCTCACTTTTCACTAGTATCATCACCTTCATTTTTTATTGCTCTCACCTATCACAGCTATCATCACCTTCATTTGTTATTGCTCTCACCTATCACTACTATCATCACCTTCGTTTGTTATTGCTCTCACCTATCACAGCTATCATCACCATCATTTGTTATTGCTCTCATTTATCACTACTATCATCACCATCATTTGTTATTGCTCTCATTTATCACTACTATCATCACCACCATTTGTTAATGCTCTCATTTATCACTACTATCATCACCTTCGTTTGTTATTGCTCTCACCAATCACTGCTATCATCACCTTCGTTTGTTATTACTCTCACCTATCACTGCTATCATCACCTTCATTTGTTATTGCTCTCACATATCACTATTATCATCACCTTCGTTTATTATTACTCTCACCTATCACTAGTATCATCACCTTCATTTGTTATTGCTCTCACCTATCACTAATATCATCACCTTCGTTTATTATTACTCTCACCTATCACTGCTATCATCACCTTCATTTGTTATTGCTCTCACCTATCACTACTATCATCACCTTCGTTTGTTATTACTCTCACCTATCACTGCTATCATCACCTTCATTTATTATTACTCTCACCTATCACTGCTATCATCACCACCATTTGTTATTGCTCCCATCTATCACTACTATCATCACCTTCGTTTGTTATTACTCTCACCTATCACTTCTATCATCACCACCATTTGTTATTGCTCCCATTTATCACTACTATCATCACCTTCGTTTGTTATTACACTCACCTATCACTAGTATCATCACCTTCATTTGTTATTGCTCCCATCTATCACTCGTATCATCACCATCATTTGTTATTGCTCTCTCTTATCACTAGTATAATCACATTCAATTTTTGGGTTGGTGATGGGTGGAAGTATTACGTCGAGCCTTTGTTTTTGGCTAAGAAGGTTTTTGGTTCGAGCCCCAGCCACAGGTAATGGACGTTTTTTTGCACTGTGAACCTGTAGTTACTTCATGCCTTTACCCTCCCCTAGTCTATGAATATTGAGATCCATGCCTAGCCCTATCGGACAACAGTGACTATAAGAGGGTCAGTGTGCATTCTTTAAAAATAATGAAGTTGGATTTGTTTAGGCGACGGGTACAAATATCTAAGCTTCTTATAAATCATATCACGGCTTATCTACGCCCATTTAACGTCCATTTAACGTCCATTTAACGTCCATTTAACGTCCATTTAACGTCCATTGAAATGCTGGCAGTGAAGAGGAGTAGTTGTCGAGTGAACGCGAAAAAGAAAGAAAGAAAGAAAGAAAGAAAGAAAATGAAAAGGAAAGAAGGGAGGAAAGTAGGAAGGACGGAAGAAAAAAGGAAAGAAGGAAAAAGGAAGGAAGGAAGAAATGAACGATAACATGAAGGAGAGGAAAGGAGAAAGAAGCAAAGAAAGAGAGAAAGACAGAGAGAATGCTGCATGTTTAGATATCCGCCTCATCATGCCAGAAGAATCCCCGTGAAACGTCCGCAAGGAGATCACAGACCGCTGTTTCCATGTTTGAAAGTTTTTAGCTCCGTGTTTCAGAAACGGCGCCACGGTCTTGTTCATTCGATACCGGGTCTTATCTGAACGTGCAGTTCACCATATCGATTTCATCCTCCGTGCAGAAGAGTTCAAAGTATTGCCACCATATTTGGTTGCTATGTAACAAGATGGTAGAGTAAACAAACCTGCTGAAGAGCCAAACATGCGAACTATTTTCGTTATGCAATAGCTTTGCCTGGGAAATTTCAAAAACAAATATGTCTTCGATTCTTTAGCCCAGTTAACGATTATGACGCCATGTACACATCTTTCTGCCAGCACAAAATAGTTTCAGTGACAATGATTTATTTCCTTCTGTCGTTCACCCAATGACTGCTAAAAGAATGGAGTCTTCTTATTTATTCGTCCTTAAAAAGACGTTAAAAGGGCGTTAATGCATTGATTTGTTATTATTTGCGCCTTTCGATCCAACACATCCGACACAGGATGACATTTTTGAGAACCGGATTGCCTTCCTCTTTCTGTCGTTTCTCGCTTGGCCACATTGGACTGGTTAGTTTGTTACTAGAGGCACCGCGAAGAGGTAGAGTAGAGTCTGGATGGTTCTGGTTCATCGATCCTGACGCAAACTGTCAGCTGTGAGTCGATGTATCTCCCAGCCCTGTTGCTTTCAGGCGCGTCCCTCCACTCATAATAATTGATAATTATGAAAGTTAGTTGGTAATGATGTTATGTCATTGCTCATATTAAACGTAAGGTGGTAATGATGGTATGTCATCGCACATATTAAACGTAATGTGGTAATAATGTTATGTTATTGCTCATATTAAACGTAATGTGGTAATTAATTTCATATCAGCTTGTAGGCCTTTGTAAACCTCTAGATGGCTATGTCCCAACCATAGATGAATGAGGGTACAGATATAATCGTTGCTGGCAAGTCGATGAAAATTACTATTTGTCGAGATTATTTCCCAGTTGTTACAATATATTCCAGCTGTTCTCTTCTCACTACATGGCCAAAATTGATGATTGTTTCTTCCTAATATTGAAAATTAGCTCTCTCTTTTTGCTTTGGCCTCTTTCAGAACGTTTTCATTTCTCTTCTTAGCTGTCCACGGTACTCTCAATATTCTTCTGTTATAGCAACATTTCTACAGACTCCAGTGATTTCCTTGTGTGTTGTCCTATTGTCCATGATTCACATCCATATGTTAAGATTCTAAGAATGCATGAATTCATTTATTGTAACTTTATCTTAACAGAATACTCTAAGAGTGCATGAATTAATTTATTGTAACTTTATCTCTGTAGAATACTCTAAGAATGCATTAATTAATTTATTGTAACTTTATCTCTATAGAATACTCTAAGAATGCATTAATTAATTTATTGTAACTTTATCTCTGTAGAATACTCTAAGAATGCATTAATTAATTTATTGTAACTTTATCTCTATAGAATACTCTAAGAATGCATCAATTAATTTATTATAACTTTATCTCTATAGAATACTCTAAGAATGCATCAATTAATTTATTGCAACTTTATCTCTATAGAATACTCTAAGAATGCATTAATTAATTTATTGTAACTTTATCTCTGTAGAATACTCTAAGAATGCAGCAATTAATTTATTGCAACTTTATCTCTATAGAAAGAATACTCTAAGAATTCATCAATTAATTTATTGTAACTTTATCTCTGTAGAATACTCTAAGAATTCATCAATTAATTTATTGTAACTTTATCTGTATAGAATACTCTAAGAATGCATCAATTAATTTATTGTAACTTTATCTCTGTAGAATACTCTAAGAATTCATCAATTAATTTATTGCAACTTTATCTCTATAGAATACTCTAAGAATTCATCAATTAATTTATTGTAACTTTATCTCTGTAGAATACTCTAAGAATTCATCAATTAATTTATTGTAACTTTATCTCTGTAGAATACTCTAAGAATTCATCAATTAATTTATTGCAACTTTATCTCTATAGAATACTCTAAGAATGCATCAATTAATTTATTGTAACTTTATCTCTGTAGAATACTCTAAGATTTCATCAATTAATTTATTGCAACTTTATCTCTATAGAATACTCTAAGAATGCATCCATTAATTTATTGTAACTTTATCTCTGTAGAATACTCTAAGAATGCATCCAATAATTTATTGTAACTATATTTCAACATCTCTCTCTTTATCTTATGTTAAATTATTTAAAGAAATAGGATGCGACAAGACCAACAATCCATAACTTACATTGCCAGCTCAACTGTTATTTGCAACATGACGCAAAGAAGAAAAGCCAGACGTGAGCAAAGTGTGGCACATGCAGAGCTTCAGCAACAAGGTCGTTGTATACAACTTAATGAACGCTCGACTCTATGCTAGAGAATCCTGGTCTATATACACAACACACACGAGAAGATGAACGCTTTTCGAGGATGAAGACGCTCCACAGCATCTGAGCTGAAAGTGCTTGGTGACTCATAGCTGGGAGCTTGGGTTAGGGTCAGTGAACCAGAACTGATGAAGACCCTAATTTACTTCCTCATGTTGCCCCTGGACTAGCCAGAATTGTAGCAATCTAATTGGACGGCAAACCTGTACCAAAAATGACAATCTGAAGTCGAATGTTCTGGGCTGAAAGGCGCAGTTTGCTGTAAATTATTTAACATCTTTACTAAGGACGATCGATTAAGAGAAATCGACGGGTCAACGCTGAAGGAAAGCGTTCTTCACATGTGCTTTCTGAGATACTTTCTCGGGATCTTTCTATGTGATTAAGTCACATTTAGTCGTGAAATCTTTTGTAGTGATTAAATTACATTTAGTCGTATACTATTCTGTATTGATTAAGTCACATTTAGTCGTGAAATCTTTTGTAGTGATTAAATTACATTTAGTCGTATACTATTCTGTATTGATTAAGTCACATTTAGTCGTGAAATCTTTTGTAGTGATTAAATTACATTTAGTCGTATACTATTCTGTATTGATTAAGTCACATTTAGTCGTGAAATCTTTTGTAGTGATTAAATTACATTTAGTCGTATACTATTCTGTATTGATTAAGTCACATTTAGTCGTGAAATCTTTTGTAGTGATTAAATTACATTTAGTCGTATACTATTCTGTATTGATTAAGTCACATTTAGTCGTGAAATCTTTTGTAGTGATTAAATTACATTTAGTCGTATACTATTCTGTATTGATTAAGTCACATTTAGTCGTGAAATCTTTTGTAGTGATTAAATTACATTTAGTCGTATACTATTCTGTATTGATTAAGTCACATTTAGTCGTGAAATCTTTTGTAGTGATTAAATTACATTTAGTCGTATACTATTCTGTATTGATTAAGTCACATTTAGTCGTGAAATCTTTTGTAGTGATTAAATTACATTTAGTCGTATACTATTCTGTATTGATTAAGTCACATTTAGTCGTGAAATCTTTTGTAGTGATTAAATTACATTTAGTCGTATACTATTCTGTATTGATTAAGTCACATTTAGTCGTGAAATCTTTTGTAGTGATTAAATTACATTTAGTCGTATACTATTCTGTATTGATTAAGTCACATTTAGTCGTGAAATCTTTTGTAGTGATTAAATTACATTTAGTCGTATACTATTCTGTATTGATTAAGTCACATTTAGTCGTGAAATCTTTTGTAGTGATTAAATTACATTTAGTCGTATACTATTCTGTATTGATTAAGTCACATTTAGTCGTGAAATCTTTTGTAGTGATTAAATTACATTTAGTCGTATACTATTCTGTATTGATTAAGTCACATTTAGTCGTGAAATCTTTTGAAGTGATTAAGTCAATTTAGTCGGGGAGTCTTTTGAAGTGATTAAGTCACATTTAGTCGTGAAATCTTTTGAAGTGATTAAGTCAATTTAGTCGTGGAGTCTTTTGAAGTGATTAAGTCACATTTAGTCGTGAAATCTTTTGAAGTGATTAAGTCACATTTAGTCGTGAAATCTTTTGAAGTGATTAAGTCACATTTAGTCGTGGAATCTTTTGAAGTGATTAAGTCACATTTAGTCGTACAATATTTTGTATTGATTAAGTCACATTTAGTCGTGGAATCTTTTGAAGTGATTAAGTCACATTTAGTCGTACAATATTTTGTATTGATTAAGTCACATTTAGGGAATTCATCATCATCATCACCATCAAGCACCGTGCCTGCTGGCGTAGGTAATCATGTCTCTCCACAACTCAACTTTCGATTTCGGCAGTTCTTTATCATTTATGTTGTTTACCTTCTGTCAAGCCATTCTCTTAAGCTGTCTGGTATCTTTTGTCTTTGCTTCCCTCTATCTCTTCGTCCCTAAATTTTTCCAGTTCTTACAATATATTCTAGCTGTTCCCTTCTCATTACATGACCAACAAATGATGAGGGAATTCATACTTTCTTGGAATCTTCTGTAACGATCAAGTCACAATAGTGAATTCATACTTTCTTGGAATCTTCTGTAGCGATTAAGTCACAATTAGTGAATTCATACTTTCTTGGAATCCTCTGTTGCGATTAAGTCACAATTAGTGAATTCATACTTTCTTGGAATCTTCTGTAGCGATTAAGTCACAATTAGTGAATTCATACTTTCTTGGAATCTTCTATAGCGGTTACGTCACAAGTAGTGAATTCATACTTTCTTGGAATCTTCTGTAGCGATTAAGTCACAATTGGTGAATTCATACTTTCTTAGAATCTTCTATAGCGATTACGTCACAATTAGTGAATTCATACTTTCTTGGAATCTTCTGTAGCGATTAAGTCACATTTAGTGAATTCATACTTTCTTGGAATCTTCTGTAGCGATTAAGTTACAATTAGTGAATTCATACTTTCTTGGAATCTTCTGTAGAATTAAAGTCACAATTAGTGAATTCATACTTTCTTGGAATCTTCTGTAGCGATTAAGTTACAATTAGTGAATTCATACTTTCTTGGAATCTTCTGCAGCGATTAAGTCACGATTAGTGAATCATACTTTCTTTGAATCTTCTGTAGCGATTAAGTCACAATTAGTGAATTCATACTTTCTTGGAATCTTCTGTAGCAGTTAAGTCACAATTAGTGAATTCATACTTTCTTGGAATGTTCTGTAGCATTTAAGTCACAATTAGTGAATTCATACTTTCTTGGAATCTTATGTAGCGATTAAGTTACAATTAGTGAATTCATACTTTTTTTGGAATCTTCTGTAGAATTAAAGTCACAGTCAGTAAATTGATCTTTTTAAAAAAAAATGACACTTTTAGCTCTACATATCTCGATAACGAAATGATAAAACAAGAAAACATGTAATCATGACTAAATTTGTTTCGTAAAATGGATGATTTAAAAGACGGACCTTGCACTCTTATCACCACGTGCTGAAGTCAGCAACGGTAGATTAGACCGAGCTGTGGGTCGCTGACAACTTCCAGCTCTGCTGCTGTGAGGTGCGCCTTCGCCTTCAGCTTGCTAAGTAATTTTGTAATCTAAGTAATACCCCCATCATTTAACAAACATCACATTAACAGCTTAGTGTGATCCCTCATTTGAGATATCATATTTCGGTATTTAGACGGAACAATTACTAGCAAAGTTGCAATGTTATAATCCACAACTGCAAGGTTTAGATTAAAGCCGTTACAGTTCATCATCATCATCAAGTACTGTGCCTGCTGGAGTAGGTGATCATGTCTCTCCACAACTTTCGATCTCGACAGTTATTTATCATTTCTGTTGTTGAGGGGGGCCAAGCCATTCTTTTAAGCTTTCTGGTATTTTTTCTCTTTGCTTCCCTCTATCTCTTCGTCCCTCAATATGTCCAGTTGTTACAATATATTCTAGTTGTTCTCGCTTTGCCTTTACCTCTTTCAGAACACTTTTATTACTCTTCTTGACTGTCCATGGTATTCTCAACATTCTTCTGTAAAACCACATTTCTACAGACTCCAGTGATTTTCTTTAATATTTTCCTATTGTCCATGATTCACATCCATATGTTAAGACTGGCTCTACATAATATTTAAGAACTCTCTTCCTTGTTTCTACCGTTACAGTTAACCACCAATAAACTTCCATTTATTCCTTTTCCTCCGGGGGAAAGAAAACATGATTAGGGCATGAAATCGACTTTTCCAGAACCTATGATGTTAATCCTAATCTGCTTCGCTGATAAGGCGATATTCTTGACCTAGCCTTTGTTTCGGGAGCCGTAAACAATGAGTTAATGTTCGCTGTGAAAGGCAGAACTTGATTCATGGGCGTGTTTTTCTGCTTATGCCCACACGTCTT